>VZTT01048347.1:30797-65631 GCA_013400855.1 Buphagus erythrorhynchus
CCAGCTGCCCTCGGGCTGCGAGCAGCCCAGCGCCGTGCGCCGCCGGGCCCGCCAGGCCGACCGCGGCGACTCGCGGCGCAGCTGGCACGAGGAGAGCTCCTTCGAGAAGCAGTTCAAGCGCAGGAGCTGCCAGATGGAGTTCGGGGAGAGCATCCTGTCGGACAACAGATCCCGAGAGGAACTGGGCAAAGTAGGCAGTCAGTCAAGTTTTTCAGGCAGCATGGAAATCATTGAAGTGTCCTGAGGGGCGGAGGCTCGTGTGACTGTGGCAGAGCTGCTTCCCCTTCCAGGCCGCTGCTCCACCGTGTGAGAGGTCCCTGTAAATCTGAAACTTTGGGTAAAAAGGTGAGGGGAAGGGAAGAAACGGAGGCTTTGCTGTGAGCCAGGGAAAGGTTGGTACTGCAGGGAAGTGACCACGGCCTCTGCCCGAGGAGACCAAGTGTGCTGCTGGGCTTTCCCCCTCTCCTCCCCGGGAGAAGGGCAGAACATTTCACAGACCTTTCCCGGTCAGAAGAAGCAATTCTATGCAAGGGATTGCACATCCTTTCAGTGGCTTTTAACAAGGAAGCTCTCTCGGTGTCAGACCCTTTCTGTGGTTCTGCTGAACCACACTCCTACCTGTCAGAACTAGTTTTGCTCTCCCCTCCCCATACCCCACGTCTTCACCAGTGCACCTTAGCCCTGACACTGAGCCAACCTCTGGAGGGAGACCTTTTTCCTGTAAGAAAAGGAGACTGGGAGCGATTCCAAAGGCCATAGGGACCGGTTACAGCAAGGCTGGTCTGAACACACTGTTCAGACAAATGTAAATACTGGTGTAACTATTGTTCTAATGGATAGGCTTTAGGTGATTCGCTAGAGAGCTGCTTCAGAGAAAAAAAAAGAACAAAAAACCCAGTACCTCAAAAATACACAAAATAAACTAGGGCTTTATGGCTGCCACATGCTGGTAGTCAGTTCATAAGCAATGTGAACAAGTACTGACTGGCCACGTTTGATTTTTTTTTTAAAGCTGTCTACGCACAAGTGTTTCAGTTGGCTCAGCAGCAATTCTTAAAAGAAGATGAATGAACCATACTTAGGACTGTTTCCCCTAGTTTTTGATACAGTATCTGTATTTTTGATACTAAGCTGGCTTCTGGGAGAGGGATAGCTGCTTTGGCTTCTAAGCTATAAAGGAGTGGTTGATAGGTAGAGCTACATGCAAGAGAAGTGACAAGCGACTGAAACACACTTTTCTTGCCCATTAACAATTCAATTGCTGAAAAACAATTCAAATGTTTGGGGGTTTTTTAAGGTCAAAATGAGCTGGTGTGGGCTTTTGTCCTTAACTGAGCAGTTCCAGGGTGGAACTGCTGACACTCGAGGCTGTACCAGGTCCTCATCCTCAGCACCCCAGGGCAGACACCTCCAGCTCGAGGAGGTGCCACAGCCCTGGTTTCACAGGAGATGAGGCACAGCCCTTCTCATGTTTTTGACAGCGACCCAGCTGCTTCCCCTCCCACCTTGGCTGCTGCTAACCTTGGGCTATGTGTGCCATTAGAGGTTTATGGTCAGCGAGGGGTGGTACCAGAGCCACTGTGTAAAGCTGCATCCTTCCTGCCCCCAGGGCCTTCCCCAGCACCCCTCAGAGCACGTGTGTTGAGGGGAAACTATACTGTTTTGTCCCATTTCAGTGCAGGCAGCTGAAAATTGTAGTAACAAATAATTAACTCTGGCGAACAGCTTTAAAAAAAAATTTGTCAGTAGCAAACTGAAGCCCTAATTCAAGTCAGCAGCTTGGGTTATGTTTGGGGTTTTTTTACTGTAAGTTTAGCTAGTTTGTGACTCAAATCTCAGGTTTTACTATATTGAAAAGTGCAGAAGATTTTTGTCATTGTTTTGTTTCGTGGCTAGGATGTGACTAATTTCCTACAATGGACCGTTGAAAATAGCACTGAAAGCTACAGCATTGATTAACTTGATCCTAAAAAGTGCAAAAGGCACAGAGAGAGGAGGCACCAGGAGTCACTGAGCCCAGAGGCTCTTTGTGCTGCATGTGCAGGAGGCTGGACAAAGGGCCTGGGCAAGGGAGAGGTTGACATCACCCTGGACACTGTGTCAGGTGCTGGCTGCTCATTGAACATGCTGCCACTTGTCTGTGTTTACGTCTCCAGTGGAAGCGATTACATCACAACTATTTTCAGCTGTGTGTGTATTTGCCTGTGTAAACAGTTGAACGGGGCTCCTCTCTGCCACGTTTCAGGAAAAGCCCGGGGCTTTGATTTAAACCAGTTAATGGGAGTTAACACGTATCGGTCCCTTGAGGCAGAAACAGATTCTTCCTCTTTTGTGCTCCTTCAGACATGTGTGTTCTCCCCTTCTTTGTATGTTTGGGGTTGGTTTGGTTGATTGCCTTCTGAGGAACTGAAATCTGGTATTCTGGCTCCTCATGATTCCCAGTGTGTTCCAGATGAATCCAAGGTGTAGGCTCAGTACTTATTGGGGGCAGGTTCCCATAGGAGGAAGCCTTAACCCCATGTCCTGCACAGGGTGGTGCCCTGGCTCATACCTGAACTAGAGTCCTGTCCCTGAACAATACTGGAAATGGTTTGCAGAAGTCTGGAAAGCAAAGTGGAGGATGTGAGAGGGAAAAATGTGTACATGTTCAATATGAATATAATGTATGGCATTTGGTGTGTGGCAAACTTGGCATGTTTGGTGTATGGCAAGCTGGTGAAATGGTTCAGAGAGATGTGAGTTTCTCATCTTGTTGTGTCATGAGCATTACCTGTATGTTATGATGAAATAAAATCAGAAATGGTACCTGTTTATACAGAAGGCTGAGGAAGGAGTTGTGGAGTGTTTTACCTGCAGCAGGACCTGCTCCCCGCAGCAGCCAGGAGAGCAGGGGCCTTGTCTTTTATGAAGCACTCCCTTCCCTGCAGTATGTTTATGAATGACAGGGCTGGAGCAGCTTTAGACACTTCTCAGAAGCAGTGGTGATTTTACAGCATCAGTAACCGTTTAGGCCTCTTACCTGTCCCTGATTATCCCCCTTCTTCTGCATCACTGATAAGCAGCAGTGGCACTTGTCTGCATTAACACCTTCCACTGTCTAGTCCAGGTGTGAGTAACCTGTTCCTCAGGCAGCAGGGGTGGTCTTGGTGAAGCAAGTATTCCAAATTGTTGAAGTTACCCAGAACGAATCCCATGCTTTTTTCTTGCCTCCCTCCCATACTACTTGTTTGACGAATAATGTAATTACTTGTTTAAATTCTTGTTTTGACTGACGCTGTCAGTCTTGAAGCATTCAGAGCAAGTTCTACTCACTGAGATTGGAGCACACCCTCCCATTGCTGCTTCAGAGAATGGTTCACACAAATACAGCATAGATTAGAATTAAAGAGGGCTGTCACAGTTGTATCCTTGGAGGGGAAAGCTTCGAGTTTATGTAACAGCATCTTCAAACTCAGGTGCAGTTAACAGAAGCCTTTTCTTTTGAGGATTTCAAAGCACAGTCCCAGAAAGGGAAATGCAAAATCTTCAGCCTCTCTAAAAGAAACCGAACCATCAGTCAGAGCACGAGTAACAACCTGTGTGAGCTTCTGTGCTTACTTTCTACAAACAAGATGTAGCAACTCCTACAGAAGAAAACAAGAATGATGCAAATTCAATGGCATCATCAGCTGCTTAGCCTACACAACAGGTTGAAATCACAATCTTCGAAGATTTAGCTGCTCACCCCACTCCAAAGTCCACTTTTGATTGCAGGAGCTCTGTTTGTTCCCTCAAGTTCTGTTTTTTTAAGCATTCACTTCAGCTTTCACCACTCCTCTTGCCTGCTTTGCAGGGCTTGCTCTGCTCCTGTTCCTCCATCCCTGGCCCTGCCACCAGACAGCTCTGGGAAGAGACAGCCTAACTCCAACTCCAGTCAAAACCTAAGAAGCAAGTGAAATCTGCCTCATGCATATCATCAACACTTGATTTTCATTTCACTGCCTGGCATTACTGGGAACAGGTCCCTGAGGTCACTGGGCTCCTGATGTAACCATCACAGTGACATTCCGAGAATGAAGTGAACTGAAAACAGAGCAAACCTCCCCCCAGCAGGGATCAGGTAGCTGTGCTTTTGAGGGGGCTGGGGAGGATAAGAGAGTAGAAATGTGGTAATTAGGTGAACTAATGTCTTTACTGTCTTCATCAGCTAGGTGCTCAATATGCTGTGACTCACAGCACAAGTTATAAACTGACTTCTACCACAAAGTGGGGGCATGAAAAGCCCAGAACAAGTGGGACAGCACTAGGGTCCTAATAAGACTGTTACTTTTTAAATACAAAAAATCACTGCAATTCAACCAAACTTACCTAGCCAGATATCTTAATTAGCCAGCCATACACCTAGCTAGTCTGTATTTGTTATTAATCTGTAATAAAACTAGTTATTCTAGCACTTTTAGACAGTGTAACATACACAGTACCACAATTAAAATATACTCACAAATCCACAACTGAGAATTCAAGTAGAACAGTGTTCCTAATACATCAGCTTTGCCTGGCAACAGCACTTTCCCTTTGAACCCTGCCTGCAAAGAACTTCTTGGCCCTCAGGTCCAAATGGTTGCTCTGAGGCAAACTGAAGTGTTTCTGCAGTAAAGTCTTCAGCTGATTCTGCACTTCCAAGAATATTAATAAGAGTCACCATAAATAGAAAAGGGAGCTATTTCTTGCCTTCTGCAACACCCACCCCTCCGGGAAGGGGCTGCTTTCCTGGCATGTAAAATGCTGCCAAACGCTTCTGGAGCATTGTCCTGCTGTAAAGGATTGCTCACTTTGAGGAGTGGATTTCAGCTGCTGCTTCCAGGGACCCTCAGCATGCTCCACTGCTGTACAAAGCCAAAGTGTGACGCTACAGGCAATGATGAGGCTGGGGCATCAGGCCATTAGAAAAAACCAAACACAAAACAGCAGCTAAACAAAAAGAAACCCTGTAAATTTGATTCTCTTTCTTCGTTCAGTATCGCCTGTGCAGGTGAGCGTTCATTACCATTCCACTTTCCCAATGCCAAATCCCAAGCATCGCTGCTCACTCAGGATTTTCAAACTGGACACCAGTGCCAACCAGACTTGGGGCAGCACCGGGGAAAAAAAACAACCAGCATTTATTTTCATTCTGGGGACATGTTTCCTCTCAATCCCAGGGCAGAGGCAGCCCCAGGGCAGCTGAAATCAGCCACCTCCATGGCACAGAATGGGTGCAAAGTAAAGCTGAGATATGCCTGCACTGCCCAGACACCACGGTGGGAAGTGGGAATGAAAAATGAGCAATACGGCAATTGGAGAAACAACACACTTGGAAAAGAGCCACACCAAAGGTTTTAATGCTGGAGCTGTGGAACATGGAGCATGTAGGAAGCTGAACAGGGTAACCACCCGTAAACCATGGAGTGCTCAGCCACAAGGTTGGCAATCAAAATACCCTCTGGCAGCTTGGGAAGGGAGGGATTTAACAGCAGTACCTCGGGAAACTACTGGTACAGTCTGAGAGAGGGGCTGGCCCATGCAACCAATAGGCCTGTGAAAACCTGTATTTCTACTCTCTCTGTATAAAAGCTTGGAGGAGGGGAAAACACACTTTAAATATTTAAGTATATTTAAATATATTTAATTTAAAATACATATATTTTAAAAAAAACAACAAAAACTCTTTTCTCTCCCCTTCAGCAGATCTTCACAGGAATTGCCCTGCAGGTAGGTTGGCACTTTAGCACCCTGTCAATGCATTCAGTGACAAAAACAACGGAATCAACAAAGCAAACCTGCTCTGCATGGGCAGCACAATGACAAGCATGAGACACAAGGAGCACCAGTGGCAGCACCACAGGGGAGTTGCATCAGCAGATTCAGGGGAAGGCCCAGAGCAGCTCAGGTCAGAGGAACCACAGCCCCAATGACTTGTCCTGCTCCCCAGCTTTTCCCAAAAATCACGTGTCAAGAAGATTCACCTGTACCCCAGACCACACACCACCCCAGAAAGCAGAAAAGGGAAGCAGTGTCTGGTTTCAGGGGAGCACACCAGATCATTCCCTGTTCATAGCACTAAATTTGTTGTAGAAGTAACAGCTGGTACATTCACAAAAGATACCTGAGGCCTCCTCCACAAGTCTTTGGCTTGGAAGAGGAAATTCATAAGCAGAAAGGTGATTCCAGTCACATCTCCAAGCTCCTGCTAAACAGCGTGGGAGGGAAGCATCAGCCTCACCCTGAGCATCACCTGCATCTGAGCTGAAGCTGAAAGCAGCATGTGGAGCAAAGCCAACAAGGAGCAGCCAAGCAACAAACAGCAGCTCGAAATGATGTGGCAGGACATGTCTCCCCCTCAGCAAGAGGGCCAAAGACTTACAGTTCCTGAAGGCAGTGACAATGTTTTAAATAAAACTGTAAACCATAGTTCAAGGGCAGTTAGAGGGTGCATGCTCCTTACAGTACCCATAGAGACTATCACCTGTGGAATGAAGGTGATGATGTGAGCATTGGAAAAGGTTGGCCTTCACATTTCAGCTCTAATTTCTTTCTAGTTCAGTTATTACACTTTCAACAACCTGCCCTTGCTGTTCAAGAATCTCTGTCTGTGAGGCCCAGCAGCGCAGCCACAAGTCTAAAGACCAGTGTTCCTAGAAACAAAGGTTTTTCTCCCATTCTAGCCCAATGCCTTGGTGTTTTCTGGCAAATAAGGAAGGAACTGATTTGCAGCGCTGGCTCCTGCAGCCTTCAGTCGGGAATACTATTCCTTTGCCCTCATTAGCACTGCAGGGAGCAATGCTTTGATCTGATACTTAATGGCCTGAGGCCAAATGTCTACAAGCCTCAGAGAAGTGTCTTACAGGAGAGAGCATCTGCCTTGAAATCCAGTATCTTCCCACTGGCACAGGCTTCCAGCACACCAGGGTGTGGGACGTTCATGATCCTGTCTGGCAGAGTGCTGGATGTCACACATTTTAAACATCCAGACAGCATCATCTGGACTAAGAGGATAAAAATGGCTGCAGCCACTATTTAAAGCAGCTCAATATTCTTGTATGTCTGATGGTGGGAGGCAGAAACAAATTCTGTGATGGACAACGAGGACCCACAAGGGCATGGCCACGACAAGCAGCTTTTCCTGTGTTAAGTCTCATGTAAGATTTTAACAATCCAAGCACAAAACATGGCAGGAAGCTTGAACAAGGATGGAATTCTGATGTTTTATCCTGGGCAAAACACAGCATATGCCTGTGTATGTACAACTGTAAAACCTCTGAGGTGGGAGCAGCAGGCAAGGAGACCTGCTGCCTTTGCTAAAAACCCTCCTGCTGAGTTCCCTGCCCTCCCTGAAACAGTCAGTCCCACTTCCCAGGGCATCATTCCAGGGGGCTTCATTTCTACAGGACTCTGCTTCTAGATAGTGTTCAGTAAGCCCTGGGATCCATTCATCACCATGGTTCAGATGCACATCTAAGATGGCTGCAGGCTGCACGACACAAATTGATGCTACGTGGCCTTTGGGAATGCAACAAGAGAACAGCCTGTTGCTTCTTGCCACCAGACAATTATGATTACAATCAAAAACCTACTGCACTCTTACTTCCAAATGCTCAGACAACCTTTTGCTTAATAAATGCTCTTAAGTATTAAGACATATTGAAGCAAGTTGCCTTTGGCAAGTGACCCTACCTTGTGCTGTACTGGAATCTGGGTTGTCCCTGACTGTCCTCACTGATGGAACTGCACTCCTGACACACAACAACCCTTGGGGCTCATGGGCTCTTCAGTCTTGTCTTGCCTGGGAGGAGGCAAGAACATCCTGTTGCCTTTGCAGCAGGTGGCCAAGAAGAACCCTGTGGTTTCAGTTGTTCAGCAGTGTGCCACCGGCACAAGGGCACCTAAACCAACACAAAGAGCCAAAGGACTTCTTGTGTCTCTCCCCTCCACCCTTGTACACTTGAAGAAGCAGCTGCATCTCACTGGTAAAAAAAAACAGCACCAAGGTAACTCGAGTGTCCCAATTAAAAAAGACACCTTGTGTCCAACTTTGGGACACAAAGTGAGCAGGTTGGTACCAGTGCCTGTCAGAGGGACACGAAATGCAACCAGCTGGGGCATGGGGACATTGCCAGGGCAAGGGGGAGAGGAACACGAAGGTTTGCTTTACATTAACAGACACACGTATCTAGAACAGTTACTCCTTTACAGTCTCATAAACTAGTGAGCCCATAGAAACAGGAGCCTCAAGGACATGCCAAAATCCTGCCGTGCAAACCATGTTAATTATGATAATGGCCAGATTTTAATAAGCCAGTTCCTGGCTCCCACACTTTTACCTATAAAACACACATATTTCCAAGGCCAGGGGGTCTCAGAAAAACTTTCCAGCCATCTAATTGTCTAAACCCCAGTTGCATAAGAAACATGTTAGAGGGTTCATCACACCCGATATCCCTTTGAATTTTTAGAGTAAAAAAAATAAAATAAATCAGATGAAAGGAAATTCCTCCTCTGTAAACCCCAACTAGTCACAGCAATGAAACAAACGTGTCTGCACAGCAGTGTAGTGGCAAAGGAGACAGGAGGGCAAGAGGAGGGAGATGAGAGAACGGTAAATCATCTCCTCCGGGGAGCTCCTGGATTCCTGGCTGTGCGGCTCCAGCAGCTGACGCCGCTGTCCCTCCGGTGGCCTGGCAGAGAGGCCAGCAGCAGCGCTGCCCGCTCCAAACACCTGCCAATGCGGCCTGCTGGAAGCGTGGAAGGTGAGGAGGGGGAGCTGTCACAGCGCTACGACCTCAGCTCCCGCTCGGGTTTCATGGAGAAGGGCTCCAGGCGCTCCCCCTCTGGCAGGAGGCTGTTCAGGCGCTCCATCAGCGGCACTGTCTGGTCGATGCCCATCTGGATCCGGCGCAGGATGGCAGACATCTCGTTGACCTTCTGGATCTGCTCCGCATACTTGGCATACTTCTTCTGGCGCTCCTGCATGAGGCTGTAAAGAGTTTCCACAGAGAGGTCCATCTGTGTAGAAACAACAAGCAGAGCAAGGCTCATTAGGCCAACTGTTGCAGCAGACCTTTCAGCACACTGTCCCTCCCAAAAGCAACCACCTTGGATGCTCCACTAACAGGAGGTAACAGACAAGTACAGAGGAGCTTCTTGGAAGGTACATAACCAGTTTGTCACGGAATGGGATGATTTCATAGTTGTATACCAGGGAGGACATATGATGACCTCCGTTCTCCATCCACATACCTGAATATCCAATCAGAAAATTTTTCATGTGCAGGACTGAAAGCCAAGAGGCACTCCCAGGGATTTCACAATAAACCAACACACATCCTCCAAGTTATTCAAACCCAGGAAACCCATGGCCTCTGCCTATACCACTATATTTTCACTGGAGATCATTCATTTGCAAGCGTTAAGTTCTACCACAGTTGCCAGTGCTAATTTTTCTCAGTTTAGTCAAGTTACTCTGCAACTAAGCCACAGCTGTTATTACCATCATCATCTGGAAAACTCCCACCTTGAGAGAACCACAATGGATTGCTCGTGTCCCTAATTTCCCTGAAACCCAAAAATAAGAGTGTTATAAGTGACCCCAGGAGAGACATTAAGTAAATTAGCCATGCAATTAAACACAGTCCGTACCCGAACATGGCTCAAGCATGATGACAATGACAGGAACTGCAGTGCTGTTCCTGCCATTGAGTGATGAAGGCAGCCTTTATAATTCACAGCCCGTTTTTCTGTTCAGCCAGACCTGCAATCTCCAGGCAGGATTCAGCCAGTACCTCACACACAAGCCCAGTCAGATGGTTTAAGCTGTTTTACATATCCTAAGATATGTACCACATGTTCCAAGAGCTCGCTAACAGCGTTCTCCAAGCCCTCAAGTGCACACTCGAAATTGCTTTGGATCACTGCAGCTGTACTTAACAACCCCAGTGACTCCAGTGCACTGGCTTTTCCAACTGGGATGTCTGTGGAAAGGAGTCCCCTGGCTTGGAACTCAGCACAAGCCCACAGTGGCTGGGACTGAAGGGCAGGAGAGGGCACACACTGAGCAGTTTTAGCCCATTGCCACCTCTTACCACTGTTTTCCCAAACCTTTCCCATCTAATTGCTCCCAGAGGAAGGAGGTCCCTGCTCAGCCTCAGGGAATCGATGCTGAGAACTCCTGGTCTACCAAGAAGCACAGGTTCAAACAACATCCCTCTCCTGAACTGTGCGACAGAGTCAGCCCATCTGGTGGAGGACTGTGACCATAGCTGTCACCAGGGACAACACACATTTATCAGTGCAGTGCCAAGGAAACACAAGGTGCTGACCTGACCTGACTTACAGGTGCAATCCTGACCCCGAGTCCAGTGCTGTGGGTCTGTAGGGGAGTCAGCAGCAAGGGAGGACTGGGTGGAAATGGTGCCACACTGGAAGGCCCTGCTGAGGAGGGAGGGCCCAGCAGAGAGAACTTTGCCATCCCACTGGTGGCAACAGGGTTTGACACTGGGGATAAACTGCTGGAGCTCTATGTGCTGACAAATGTCCCTTTCAAGCCCTGGGGAAGAGGTCAAGTCAAAAATAGCCGGGCAAAAAATATTTTATTGAGAAACCTAAGTTACAAACAGCACTGAAAACAAACACACAAGTTTCTGCTGAACTGTCATGGGGATTAGGGGGCATTTTGCCCCTCATCACCTCCATCAGAGCTGCATGCAGTACCAACTGACCTTTTATTTTGCCTGCACTTTCTACTGCTCTCAGGCTGAATTCTTCCTTTTTGCCTCTGTGTTTTCCTGTGAATTCCCTCCTCCATGCCTTCATGCACGGGACAAAATAAAAACCAGCAGAGCAGGAAACTCCAAATAGAGTGGAAACAATTTAAGCCTACACAGGGGTTTCTATTAAAACCCCAGCTTAATAATTTAGTAACTTGGCGCTAGCTCTGTAAAGAGGAGTGTGTAAAAAGCAGACCACCACCAACCAGCAAGCTCAATCCAGTGCCCAAAAACATCCTACCTAATGAGAGACAGTGGTGTGGAGGGGCAGCCAGTGGGAAACCTGCCAAAAGCCAGCACGCCTCATTAAATGGAGCAGCGTGGGGACCCAGGCAGAAACCTCCTCTGGTTTTGAAGTTCTCCTCTGCTGGCAGGTTCTCCACATGGCCTCACAGCATTGTGCAAGAAGCAAAGCTGGCACCTACCAAGCTTTCAAGCAAAAAACATTCAAGGCTCCCCTTTCTCTCCATCCAATAATTTCCATCTGCTGACTTTTAGGCTCCTTGTGTAAGTATGAGCAACATCCACTTACTGGTGGGGAACGAGGGGAGAAGCTGATGCTGACCTGCAATAGGAAGAAGAAATGCAGAGTGGCCTCCAAGCACTTAGCTACCTCTGGACACAATCACAACAGCCAAAAAAAAAGCTGCCTCACAAGAAAGAGAAAGGGTTGAAGTGAGTGTTTCCTACGGCTTCCTTACACCTATCATCCAAGTTTGCCTGCTGAGAGAGGCCACAGCAGCCGCATAGCCCAAGACACGACAGGAAGAACTGAAGTGGAGCAATTGTGAGGAAAGGTCAATTTTTACTCAGTCTGAACCTGGTCTTTTTAACTATTAAAAAAAGAGGCAACTACATGTTAATTCCTATGATAAATGCCAATGTCTCAGCTTTCCTTGAAGCAGGCCTAAGTACACACTTACATCCTTCCTGCCTCCTCCCCCTCCAAGTGAGCTCCTCCAGTGCCAGACCTTGTGCTTTTACCTCTGCTGGCATGCAGTCCCATTCCTCTGGCACTCAGATGGGGCCTTCACATTCTGAGGGTCAGCCCTATTTACCCACCACAGACACTAACACTGGTCTGCAGGAATCTATAATGAGCAGCGAACACGCAGAGGAATCCACCTCATTTCTATCTATTTAATTTCATACATCATACAGTAGCAATAAAAAGCATCTGGAAAAGGGAAGCTGAGGTGGAGTCTGGTCCCTTGCCTACAGCCAAGGCAGTCCAAGACACCCTTGAGGGTCAATGAGTGGATCTGCCCTCTCTGAAATTTCCATCCCAGTTTCCATCAACTCCCACATCCCTGACACAAAGCCCTGCCACATTCTCATCTGAAAAACATTCAAATCTCAGCCTTCTTGCCCATCCCAGATTGTGAAGCTCTCTGGGAAGCCCAGCAAGACACCCCAGAGCCAGTAGTCCTTCACTGTCCTACAAACATCTGAGAGTGTTTATTTGAGCCCTTGTTTCTGCTCTGGTTGCTTCAAGCTTCCTACAACGCCAGGTCACCAGAGCTGCAGACAACTCCCTGCCATGCTGTACCCATCAGATAGGACAGATGTGAAGCTGCATTGTCACCAGCCTCTGACAACCTCACCATCACCAATCTGTCCTTCAAACATCACCACTCAGTAAGCTACAAGCATCCCCAGCTTAGTGGTACAGAGAAGTTTCTGGAGAGTTAAAACACTGGACTTGAAGCCTATTAAGAAGCAACAGAACAAAGTAGAGGGCAGAACCCAGCATGTGACGTCAGAGTCCTAGTGTTCATCAAAGCAAGAGGTTCTGCCCCATCTGGAGCTGAGAAAAAAAGATGTGTTCTCAACAAAGGGATGAGAGCTCCTAATGCATAAGTTATCTCTTTCCAAAAATCATTCCTCCTGTCAAAGCAGCAAACCTGAGGCTGGACATGCCCAGAGTAGAAGACAGGATCTTTCTCCCCTTCCTACCTCAAAAAAGATGGAGGCATTCTTTCAGGTTTTTTTTCAGAAGCATAGGATCATAAAAATGGACAAGCCTAAAACTCACCCTCTAGCATGACACACTTTTTTGTACAGTCAGTGATATTCAGAATTTGTGCCTGTTTCTGTTTCAAAGCTCATACTTCCTCTGTGGATTATCAACAACAAGACACTAATTTATGCCTCAGCTTCACATTTAAACATGAAATGACATCTACTGGGCATTTCTTTCATCAAATGAAAACAGATTAATAATTACTTCCAACAACACTGCAAGATGGATATTTCCTCACTTAAAAGGGCCCCAGCACAGCCCCTCCTACTACACCATTCACATTGTCAGCCCTGAGTCTCCTCTGCATTACACAGGCCCATTTGTAACACCACACTGATGAAACACAAAAACAACTGAGGATACTGTCAGACATCTTGCACACCATAAATTCTTGCATTCATTTAAAAATTCTTCTTGGCCCACACTGCCAAGCAGAATAAAGACATTAATTTAGCCCACAAAAAGACTGAGGTCAGCACTGGCCACTGCCCAATTCTTTTCAAGAGACCACACTGAAAACAAACCAGGGCCCATATATATATACATGTATACCACACACACACATATATATACACACTTCTTACCTGGCATGATTTTATAGTACCCCTGTCATGAGCATGTGAGTGTCTTAAGCTCTCAGAAACAGAGGTCACATCTTGTTAATTCAATGACTGAGAGACTGAAAACTGCAGCTAGACACATTTTCCCTGGTTGCAGAACATGCAAATGCAATCACAAGTTCATTAAACTTGGAATCAAGTTTCTAGAGACTCACTGCTGACATTCCTAACAAAACAAATACATCTCGTAAGAAGATGTTCGGACATTCCCAGCTTCTCCTGTCCCTCCTAAAATGCCAATAAGGCAAGAAGCTGTTTTTGTTTTCCCCCACATTTACTAACAGTATTCAAGAGCTCAGCCAGACATGCATTTGTCCTGTGTCCTGTCCCAACAATTTCCTCTGAGCTCCTATCCCCTGTGGCTGCCCCTCAAAATACACAGCTCTTAAGGTGCAATCCTTATTCCAGAAAGTTCTTTTTCTAGAACAGCACTCTGAGCACAAACAGCCTTTCCTTCACATTGTCAGGTGCTTGACTGGGGTTAAATGAACATCTTCCTGCAGCTGCACACAAACCACATCAGAAAGTGGCAGGCGGGAACATGACTGCATGGAATATTAGTCACGATGTGCTGGTGTGAAAATACTTTTCAATCAACACACTTAAAACTGAAGACAGCTCCTCTTTCTGTACTGCCTGAAAACAAATGTGCTCAATGAATGGCTTTTTTTTCTCTTCCCCTCTCTCTTTGATAATGTCACGCAAAGTCAGCACAACAGATCACGATGACTTCCTGATGCTGGGAACATCCTCTGTTTCTCCCACTCAGCACACACTGGTAAGTGATAAACTGACTGGGTAGCTTCTGTGCCAGGGTATAAAACAGAGATGCCACCCCCTTCTCTTCAGCTTCAGCCATGAGTGCAGCTCTCATGGAGCTGTACCCTTCCTCTGCCCCACTGCCAGGTAAACAACTATAGTTTGTGTTTAGGTTTTCCTTATCACAACTAAGATCGAATCTACTGCCAAAATATTCCTTTTGCTCCCTCTGTGATCTGTCGTTGCTGTAAACAATTGCTAAGGGTTATTCTGTTTAAGCATTGCACAGATCACGGTCAAGTTAGAGAACGAAGAGTAACCATTTTAATTGGCTCTGGAACTGAATTATAGCTATATTAACAGCTACATCAAGGCCCTTACTCCTAAAGATCTAAATTAAACCCCTTAGTTCTATAGTAGGTACATGATCACATGTATCAACATAAGCTGCTGCACCTGTAGGATCAAGATTTAATTATGCTGGGAGGCCTTGGGACACACAAAAGCATTCAGAATTCCAAAGAATAAGAAGGTTTATTCCTGAAATAATCTTTTCCAACTTTATGTTAGTCCTTCCCTGCCTATTGTGCTATTGGACAAGATGTGTTTGTCACTCCCACACAGCGTGGCCTCCTCAGCCCACACCTCCCTCCCAGCTCCAACTGGAGCCCTCCCTGCCCAAGAGCCACCAGCATCCCTCTGCCAACTGGCAGGCTCCCAGGGTTAAGTTATGGCTGCTATCACTGACTGGTGCTAAAAAAAGAGTCCCAAAGCTATGACTGAAACAATACCTACCTCTTGCCCAGACCTAATGCACCCACAGACTTCCAAGTGTTTAAAAAAGCAGGGGTCCACTTCACAGAGGGGCAGCAAAACCTGACAGCCAGCTCTCCAGTTTGGACACATCTCCTATCACAGTCCCATTCTACTGGTCTGTCTTTACTTACATTTCCCTCAACGCCACAGATAGCCACATCTTTGTCTTTCAAAACAGCTAAAATATTTTCACAAAGGCAAGTGAAACTCAGGGCACTGCAAAGCAGCAGTCACACCATCCTCCTTCAAAGGAGCTGAATAAGCACAAGCTTAGTTCTGCACCTAAGTCCTCAAAACAAACTGAGTCTTTCCAGCCTGTCTCTTCTTCAGTGGCTTGGTCTTCTGGCTCATGAGCTGGCCTGACTACCAGCCTGACAGTCACAAACCAGCAGGATTACACAGTGAAAAGCACCATCCCTCCCCCTGCACGAGACCCTGGGTTTGAACTCAGCATTTGCTGTGGCTGTATCAGACTTAAATGCACTTAAGATTCCTGAAAAAGCAGAAAGTAAAAAAACCCAAAAAGATTCGATTTTACCAGTAAGCCTTCTAAACTGTCACCAAGAAAAGGTCATAGTGATTTCTAGCTCATTGTCTTTGATTAATATGAACGCCTTTTTAGAGCTTTCATTTGCTGCTTTTGCAGAACAATCAACATCCAAGAAGTCACCTCTAAAATTTATCATGGCTAAAAATGTTAAGTTACATCCTGAGCATTAGAAATGCTTCCACACATATTCTAAATAAGCAAGTTTATGAAAAATAAATAGAAATACCCCACCCAAACAAGATTATTGCACCTGTGTGTGCAATGTTCTCACAAAACCTCTTTTGTGGAATAGAATTCCACAGTAATAAATAACACACTCTTGATCTGTCTTCAATTAGCTGTTCCTGGAAAAGAAAAAATATGTATCTGTTACAGATCTATTGCCTAAATGATGATTTGCACAACTCTTATTTCAGGCTACCTAATAATTCTGCTAGAAAACACAACCTTCAATCTCCTCGTTTCCTGATTTTACGCTGCTGACACATTACTTGCCCATAACACTCCTATACCAAGCCACAGCTTGAATGCTACAGGACAACAGCAATTACAAATTGCTATTTACCCTTAGGGGGTTATTTTATTATAAATTTCCGTTTTGTACTTTCAACATGTCAGAATGACTAGCTTTAAGCAAGCTGGTTTTCCCATCACAAGTAAGCTTTGATTTGAAAAGAGATGACCACTATCATTAATGAGATGTTTCTCAGAAAACACCACCACCCTCACTTCAGAGTGAAAATAGTCAGCATCATTACATTTGCAAGCCATCTGCTATTTATTCTCAGCTTCACAGATGGGACCTGATAGCTGCAGGTCTTCTTTTCCACACGTCCTACAGAAGTCTTTCAGAAGGGAATGATATCGCTGTGTTTAGTCAGGGTTAGACACACTAGAAGGAAATTATATTTAAATAGAAAATGCTCTTAAATCTGTTCTCACAGAATGCAAAGGAGCTGAGTTTTAACTATTTCCTACTGTGTGTGAAGTGCTAAAAGGATTATCTAAGACTCCTTCTTTTTTTTCTGGGGAACTGCAAAGTGGGGTTCACACACCCTGACACACTTGCACTGCCAGTCCATCACATTTGGGTGCATCAGACCTCCCTCCATGTGCTCTGCACGTGCCTTGGATACATGCAAGAAGGCTGAAGTGTTAGATGAGCATGGACGTGAGCCCAGCAGTCAGGATTTGGGGATTTCTGGACACCTGAGAGCCCTGATGAGGCTTTTGCTCTTTTCCTGCCAGCCACATTTCTCATATGAAAGTCCAAATCAACTTCCCTTTGCCAGGGAAACTCAAAGTCAGTCACTGATAACCTGAAAAACTCCTAAAATATCTATTTGTAGCTCTACATCAGCTCATCCTTCCATGTTTGAAAAGCACATGAAACGAGCCAAGTACACCCTACTGATGTTAAGGGGAGGTTCTACTCCTTCATTCCCAGAAGAGAGACTTTCAAGGCTGACTCCACCATACTTACACAGTGCTGAAGCTCAGACATCCCAGCAAACTTCTGGAGGTCACTACATCTGAACAGTAAATCTTTGGCTTCAGGAAAGCCTCAAGGAAATCTTGAGCACTGTAGATTGTTTATAGCCTTCTGAGGCTACAGACTATTGTTCAAAATACAGTAACAAGAGTACAAGCCATCAGAGATCAGTGATTCACACAGAAGTTCAGTGTGGCAGTAGTGCCAGCTCTGATCCGCTCTGAATATTCATTTTTATTGTATTCAGCTGCAGTGCCTTCAAGATTCACAGAAAGCTGAGTATTTCTTCTTTTTTATGTCTACTAATGAACCTCTAGAATAAATTGATCAAATGCAAGAAGGCATTTGAAAATTTGTACTACATTCTGGTAGAAGAACCTAAAATTGAAAAGTAAGTAGCTCAGATTCTGTGTAGCATTAGGTCAGGCATAAGGAGAAATTAAATTCTGTGGACTGGATTAAGCAAAAGGAAAAGCTGTGACCCAGGAATCCTTTCAGTCCTTAAAAACTCTTATAAATTCTTTACTATATACTACTGTTATGTTGATTTCTCTTACAACTGCTACCTGAGCCTCTTTTACAGCTGGAGCTCATTCGATTTGGGATTTTGACTTTCAGACAATTTGCAGCCACTCTTCAAATGCATTGCTTGCTGTTCCAGTAAAAAAAAAAAAAAAAAAAAGTTTAAAAGTCCTATTTTTGTCCATTTCACTACAGTTTTGGCACAGTTCATATACGTGATTACAGGGAATTCTACTATACTACAGTTCTGCATTTTATCCAGGCTTCTAGAGGTAGATGACACATCCAGTCAGAAGCAATGCCCACATTAATTTATTAATAGTAAATCATATGTTTCATACCTCAGAGCAGTGTTGCAATAATGGCTAATAAATGTTCTCATGTAGAGGCATCCATGCCCTAGTGGCACAGAAACATTTAGGAAACGCTACCCTTCATAAAAAGCAAGATGGGCAGATTACTTGAACTAAGGCTTTGTAATGGTTTCAACATGAAATCATCTCTGCAGATCACATCTGATTATTACCACAGTGCTAATTATGGGGCTGCTAACACAAGGTCCACCCTGGTCCCTCAAGTCTACCAACTACCATCTTAAAAGCCAGCAGTGCAACTCCAAATATTTGCAAGTAAGGTTTGCTAACCTGTCTAAAACGAAGATTAAACTGCTGAAAAGCTTCTAGCTAATATTCCTGACACCTCCACACCCCACCCCAATTCTCACTTAAGGGCAGAAGTTGACACCTCGAAAATTTCAATTCAATACTGAAACAAGAGGTAATAGTTAAGAATGAAAGCTTGTAAATTGACCTTTCCTATTTCAGCACAATCCTTCAGGAAGGGAGAAGGCCATTTTTAATCTACATTAATGCCAAACTGATTTAGAAAGAGAAATCATATCATTTTCTGTCTTCATTTGATTAAGCCAAACAAGCAAAGCTTTTCCAGTTTCCTCCCCAAGGTGCTCCACTCCCCACACATCCTTACAGCCCTTTTCTTGTGTTATGAACTCTCCTTCCTTGAGCATTATGAGAGCTGCACACAGTGTGTTAGAGATCCCTCAGCTTTGTGCAAGACAATCAGCATACTCATTTCTCCCGGAAGTACAAGCTGTTATACACCCCAGGTTGATACCTGCTTTCTTCCTATCCCAAATCCCTTTCATGCCCAAATCCACCATCAAGTCTGCTAGCTCTGTAATGAAATCTAGCACTTCTTACTCCTATTTGAAGTTCTACTTCAGTGTAGAACTGCTAGTGCTGGGGCAGGGGGCTGTTGGAGGTTTTCTCCACTTGAGAAAACAAAGCTAGAATAAGAAATCCAGTTTCCTAGTTTAAGCAAGCTGTGAGAAGGAACTGAATTATATTAGTTCTGGTACCTGATGATCATAAACTCCATGCACTAATCCCGATGAAAGTGTTACTAAAAGGCTTTGCATGCCAGACTTGGGATCTTCAATGACAGTTTCTTGAGCACCTAAGCTCTATAATAATACAAACCTTTCTGACTGCTAGATGCTTGGTCAAGCTTAATTTTCTTCCTTGGAAATTCATCTGTGGAAAGGACTCCAGTTTAGATCTTTCCTCAAAAGGCTATAAAGCACCAGAGGAGGGAACATGCTGGAACTGATTACACACATATTCTAGGAGCAAGGGACTGGTCTTTTTTATGACACCAGACAAAGCAGTGCATGTCAGCAAAACAGATTTCAGACTATCACCAGTGCAAATAATCTTTCCTCTTCCTTTTTAACTGCTAGATCCCTTCATAAAGTTCATGTACAACAGAGCACTGGCCATCTGCCTCAGGCATACACTGCTAGACATTAATTCTCTATATTAAAATAACAATTGTGAAGCTTTTTCAAGAGCATTTTAACATTTTGCTGCTGGCTGGTTAAGACACGACCCCACCACTTAGGTATTCAAGCTACTTGCACAGCAGACTGGAGAAAAATGAACAAGATCAACTAAAGGACGTGAAGATTAACATGTTTCCAGCTTAATAATCCTGTGCATTTATTTCTGCATGATAGTACCTGTTGAGATTCCAGTCTTTGTAAACAACACTTCATTGCTGATGAGAGGAGAAATAAAGAGCTGGATAGATTGCCACAGTCCTCATCCATCAACTTCCAAGATGCCAAAGACTAAATTTAAGGTATTGATTTCTTAGAGAACACAATGTTACCTAGCTTTTTTCTAAAGGGCAGTGTGGCATTAAATCCCTTGAAAATACAAGTGGCATTTCAACCAAGGTTCTTCCCCTTTTCAGCAATATTATAGCACAAAGAATTCTCAGGCCCCTTTCCCTGGATTTGGGGCATTGGTAATTTAAGTCTGTGAACCAAAAGACTCAATTTTGCTTGCAAGTTAGCACAGCCTCAGCTAGAACATCTTTATATGTTGTTTCAAAATTAAAATACATGTCCATTTTCACTTTTGCCAGGCTTCTTTTAACAGGCTCACTTTTGATTCCCTAAGCCCTCCCTTTTAATGGGCTGAAAGGTAACATCATGGGCTGGTCCATATGGGCCTTAAAGCAATGGCCTGAAGCTGAAGATGCATTTTGGACTTAGGCCATTCATCTTTTGCTGGCCTAATTCAGTTTAGCCAGAAGGTGCGTCACTCTCAGGGCATGTCTGCTGAAAACTGATTTCACAAACAGTCTTGGAAACTCAAGTCTGAAACCACCAACAGGGAAACTATAACTAAGGGGAATGGCAATAAACAAGTAGGGGTTTTTCTCTTTAGCTCACTCTCTTTCCTATTCAGAACCATTGTAATTCAGACTGTGTGCTGATTTGCAAACCACTACAGTCAATTCTGAGTAATTGAGGACCAATTAATTTACAGCAGTACTTCTGAGTTTTGACAGAATCCAGGAAACTTCTTTCCTGGTGACACAGACAATGAACAAAAGATATTTGCTCTGGGACATTTTGTCAAGGAAAGACTAAAAAAAATCCTGCCTGCAGGCATTGTGAGTGTAGCATATTATACAGCAGAACTATTGCTACAGTTAGCATCTGAGAAGTGAACATACCTCAGACAAATGGTAGGAAATCAGAGACTGAAGCTCACCAACATTTGTAGAAAGTTAAAATCATCAGTCACTTGTCAAGTCTATTATCAGAAGAAAAACACTTCAGTACTAACAGTGTTAAAGAAAGGGAAAGGGAAATACTGGCCACCAAAATGAGGATAAAAGAATTTACTGTCCCAGCTCCTGCACACATTCTGCTTTTCACAATATACTTGATTTTCTCTTTCATTTTTAAGCTTTGCTAAGGGTCAAAGCTTTGTGTACACAGCAAAACTAAATCATTGCTGACAAATTGGTGAAGCCAAAGGCGATTTCCTTTGTCTACATTTGTAAGGAGAGACATCCCCTGCTCTGGTTCAGCTGCACCACGTGTTGTCAACAACTGTCAGCAGTGGTTCAATTTAGTGCATCAAGGAGAGCCCAAACAATTTGGAAAGAGTTATTTAAGCCAAGTGGGTCCCACCCAGATCCTCCAGAACACACATGCAGAACAGCCAAAGCAAGAAAAACATTTTAAAATTATTAGGAAAATGAACAGTAAAAACCCATCAGATCTGGCAGAGGGACCGAAAGCATCTGAAGTTACTTTAAAGTTGTGACCAAAATAAAACGAACCACAGCTGATTTGTCAGTTCCTTGACTTACAGAATTCCCCATTTTTCCATCACTTTATCAGAGGAGGCTGTTATAAAGAAGTTAGTGAGAATATCGGTATCATAATTTAATTTATTTTAGATGAAAGATAATCACAAGCCTTATGAATTGGAAGAAAACCACCTCAGCTAGTTTGAAAGGGATTCTGCCACTTGCCCTATAGAAGGCAAACCCAATTTATGAAGATTGTAGTGGTGATGTCTACCATGACTTTAAATCATGTCACTATTCCCTCTCACACTTTAACAGCCAAAAGAATTACAATCTGCTTGGATTAATGCAGTACACTGTCATTAGGCTGGCAATTAAATCTCATTTCTGAGATTATGTGATCTGAGTCACCAACATCTGCAAATATCTTTACATCTTGTGTAATAGCTGGCCTCAGATCTTGATACACCGAAGTAAAAAGGCCTTTTTAATGCTTCCCACATTATTTTGGACTTACAACTTCATGATGACAGCAGCTTCTCAAAACAGTCCATTAATCAAATTTATTACCCAGTTTGTCATGTGGGATTTTCTTAACTCTAAGCCAATAGAGCAACAACAAATCAAGGTCAGTGTTTATACTGTGTGAATAAAAATTAACCACATGCTCAAAAACACTTTTTTGACACTGAAAAGGTATTTGGTCTCAAGGACTTTTGACATATGCAGAATTCACCAGCTCTTCTACACATCTGGGAGTATCTGAGAAAACACCTCAAGCAGTATTTCCCTGTCATGCCAGTCTCTCTTGATTTAAAAAAAAAAAAATCTGGCAGCCATTCTACTGCTTCCAACATCAGTAGTCACACATGAGAGAGACAATCCCATTGCAGGATGCTCATCCCAGGAACTAATTCAATCTCAAACAGTATCATTCAATATTTAAACAGATCAGTGGTTTCCAAATGATGGATTAGTGGTGAAAGCAGCAGCACAGGAGACCTTTTTGCCATAGAGGTCAGAAATGAGATGACATGTTACAGGCATTGAAAACAAATCTAGCTCTACAAATCCACTGAAAAAAAGTCCACCTTCTCCAGCCACAGAAGATGTTAAGATAACTGTTTCCTTTCTTAAATTAGAGCCTAACCAGGAGGCATAATAAAATGCATGCTATACAGACCTATATAAGGAATGCTACCTTAAAAACTTCAGTAAGCTTTTACTTCTTTGAGAGCTGTGGGCTGCACTTGCGATTCCAGAGGAGCAGCTGCTGCTTACGGCCAGGCCTCCTCGGGCACAGCCACAGCCACAGGAGCTGCCAGGACCTGCAGTGACACCCTGGGGACCTGGCTCACAGGGCACAGCCACAGACACAGGAGCTGCCAGGACCTGCAGTGACACCCTGGGGACCTGGCTCACAGGGCACAGCCACAGGAGCTGCCAGGACCTGCAGTGACAGCCAGGGAACCTGGCTCACAGGGCACAGCCACAGGCCTCAGGCACAGCCACAGGAGCTGCCAGGACCTGCAGTGACACCCTGGGGACCTGGCTCACAGGGCACAGCCACAGCCACAGGAGCTGCCAGGACCTGCAGTGACACCCTGGGGACCTGGCTCACAGGGCACAGCCACAGGAGCTGCCAGGACCTGCAGTGACATCCTGGGGACCTGGCTCACAGGGCACAGCCGCAGGGCTCCTCTGCCCTGCACAGGCTGCTCTGCAGGCTGCTGCCCCAGGGCCCCCAGCCCTTCCCCGCCCCGCACCTCCTTGATGCGCTTCACCAGCGCGTTCTGGTCGAAGGCCACGGCCTCTGCACACTGGTGGAGGTGGTCCTGGTATCGCAGGCACAGCTGCAGCACCTGCTGCGGGTCCAGCTTCTCCAGCTTGGCACTGGTCGGGGACGTCTGCCCACTGAGCAGTCCTGCAAAGCAAAGGAAGGCTCAGAGTTAATCTGACTGTTCGTACTATTAGCTCAGCTGCAGACAGCAGAACAAACCCAGTGGACAAGATTTATAAGGGGTGATTAAAAGCTAATTCAGAATCATTTAAGGATGTTTTGAATTTAAAGCGGTTGGTTCATAGAAGAGTTTGCCACAGAGCTTGCCCCCCCCAACAGAAACTAAATAGACTCTAAATGCAGGTCCATAACACACATCTCCTCGATTTTCAGCGATATGCAAGTCCTGTTTTTTCTCATCCACAAGCAATCCTAAACTGTGAAGAATGAGCTCTCTCCTCATTTATGTATGCCAGAAGAGGAAGGAGTTGAAATCTACATTCCTGGAAGGGCACTGGAGTCATACTATTTTCACCAGACTTACACTGCCAAGACCAGAGGTCTAAAAATTCACTGGTTCCCCAAAATAAACTCGAGTAAACAAATGGCCCACCTTAAGTTAAATTATTAGGGGTGAAATGTCCACATTTTGCCTACCTTGACTTTTTTAAAACTTCAGGACCCTTTTACCTTCTAAGGCTTTTCTTTACAATCTCAAAGACTAGCAATATACCTCTTTTTGTTTCTTTAATATGGAATTAAGATCCCTACCTACTTTCATGATCAGGTTTCACAAAAAGCTCATTAAAAAAAAGACATTGGACTTAAAAGTGGGACAGTGGTAATATTCAGAGGAGCAAAATTGCTCAGAGAAATTTCTCCTGCCCATTGTTTGCTGCCTACATGGTGCAACTTGAGAATGTCTGCTTAGCTCAAGCATGTGTGTGCCACACTGACCGCCTTCCCCACAGCAGCTGGAAAAAATGACACTCAGCACTCAGGCCATCCTTTTTTTGCTATTTCATTTACTTACTTTCATGTCATTTTCCTTCAGCATTAGCACAACTTTTTTCTTGCTGGGACACCATCTGTGACAAACTGCACATACACACAATATGCTTGTCCCAAAACATCCATCAAGCTATGTAAACTGAATTCAGTGACTGCACGCATGTGCCCTCTGGGACTCTCATTTTACAGACAGGAAAAGACATTAAAACAGCAAATGTAAGCAAGTATCACAGTAAGCAATTAAAAAGTTATAAATGCCAGTTATTTGGATTGGAAAAGCTCTTCTAAGAATGTACCTCAGTGGAAAATGGAAAGTATTTTGAATGGCCCCCATCCCTATTGGAAGCTACAACTGGTGACATCGAGTTCTTGCTAAAGCACAAGAACAAGACAGAAACCAAGAAGCAAGTCAGCAGTATCTTATGAATATGAGCAAGATAAACCTTTTTGAAAACATTTGCAGATCAAAATGAAAATAAAACTAAGACAGTAACTTCATCAGATATGAAGAAGAAGCAGGTTCACATTTCATCAACACTCAACATCTTATTCTCCCAAGATGCTTTCAATTGATCTTAACACAAACCTAATCATAAAAGACTTTTTTAAAAGGTGATTTTGTTTTATTGATTTGTCCACTACAATTGTGTTTCCTCAGTCAAGAGGTCAGGAGAGGAAACAAACCATTGAGTCTCAAAATCCTGTATTAGCAACAGTCAAATTATATTTTATGCTTTGGAGAGAATAATCTCAAAATCTTAGATTCATCAGTATCAGTTGCAGATCTTTCAAATCTATTTTCAGGTAAAGTACAAAACTGTGATAGGAAGAAACCCACTGAAGGAAATAAGGCTTTTTAAAAATTGTTTATGTTTCATGTTCTAGTGCTTCCTCAGTTCATGAATTGTGATCTTTTACAATATTATCTTGTCAGGATGCACGTTCAAATAATGTTGTCAACTTTTAATATGCTGAATGTTCACACAGGAATGAAGAGTTCACCATACACCTGAGGCACTTATCCTGTCTCTGCACTGATCAAATACATGATGCTATCAGCCAACTAATTTTCTTTTATTACTAATCTCTCACCAACTTCAAGAGGAAAAAGAAAATTAGACACTGTTTAAGAGATTTTAATTAACATGAAGTATGTACTTTGGCCAACTTATGCTGCTTATGAGAATTTTGAAGTAGAACAGGCCAAGGACTGTAAAATGAGCTAATAAAGAGCGTGCTACTTAAATTCATGTACTTACAGCCTTGTACAGGTTACATAATGCTAAAAGAAAAATTAATAAACCTGAGCCTCTCATTTCCTATCCAGAAAAACACAAGCTCGAGTGAAGAGAGTGAATTCCCTATTCAGCTGGAATTGCTTCATAAGAAGGCAGAGGGGGAAATACAATCCAGTACAAATGTTTGGACTAGGGATTAAAAACAAACATCATATGCTGCTTAAAGATAGACAATGGTATTATTCTGGGTGATGCAGTAGGGAGAAACTAAAGGAATTAGCTTCTCCAAAGACCTCTGGGGTAATGCTGACAACGCCAGAGAACAATTTAGCTTATTTTCCACTTGCAAGAAAGGAAAAAGTACAGTAAACAACAGCCCAAAAAGGCCGTGCAGCCTGGCAGGAACTCCCATTGTCAGAAGGTCAATCCACCATTTTTTTGCTGCTCACTGAAACCACTTACCAACCATGCTATCAATATTAACATTTTTTTACTAACATTCCTTTCTGCCCCACTCAGGTGAGACCCCACCTGGAGCGCTGCATCCAGCTCTGGGGTCTCAGCACAAGAAAGGCATGGATCTGCTGGAGTGAGGCCACAGGAGGGACACGAAAATGGTCAGAAGGCTGGAACATCTCTCCTGTGAGGAAGGACAGAGAGCTGGGGTTGTTCAGCTTGAAAAACAGAAACCTCAAGGGAGACTTTATCATAGCCTTTCAATATTTAAAGGGGCTTGTGAAAAAGACAAAGAGAGACTTTTACCAGGGCCTTTAGGTGACAGGACAAGGGACAATAGTTTTAAACCAGAAGAAATTTAAATTGGACATAAGGAAGACATGTTTACAATGAGGATAGTGGGAAGTTGGATGTCCCATCCCTGAAAGTGTTCAAGGTAAGGTTGGATGGAGCTTTGAGCAATCTCATCTAGTGAAAGGGTGTGAAAGATGTCTCTGTCCATGACAGGATGGCTGGGCTAGATGATCTTCAAAGGTCCCTCCCAACCAAAACCATTCTATGATTTAATTAATTCACTGCATTTTATTTTCTAGCAAATCTTGTTTATATTAATATAATGTATAGTAAAAATCTCTCCTCTTGAAAAATCAAGCAATCCTCTTGCTTCCTTCTTAAAGCCTTGTCCCACATTTTGACCTCTCCACTGAAACAGGGCCATCCCTCAGTGGCTGGTCTACATGTGGTTTGTAAGAGGATATGAGATCACATCTGTTGCAATAACATATTTATTAAGTCACTCTTACACGTGCCAAAAAGGGGAGAGACAGAGGTCACTGAGTTGTTCAGGCTCGCTCCTGAAACATCCACAACTTGAACCTGGCCACCAGCACATCTCAGAGCAATCAACCACTGGGGTACTATCCCTTCTGCACTGAGGAAATGGTGTTCCTGTGATTTATTCTGTGGGATTATTACTCCCCAGCCCCCCAAGAGCACAGTTCTGCTCTTAAATGAAAAGAAAACAGCATCGAGAGCTTTCATTTCTTATTAAACTGAATACTCATTTTTCAAGCTGCTGGTTCTCTTCCAAAGAAGGAAGCACACCAGGAATCCTCTGTGCAGAGTCTGGAGCCTTGGGAAGAGGCTGCTTGGCACATGAGGGATACAACACACCCCAGCGTGACGAGGGAGGGCTGCACTGGGGGTGTTGTGGCTGGGGAAAACAGGAACGGGAGAACGGGAGAACAGGAGAGGGCCTCCTGCACAGCTCCAGTGCATGGACCAGAAGGGTCTGGCAAGTGCCAAACACTGCACAGTCCTGGCTATCCAATTACACCATAAAACAAGGACGACCACAGACCACCTCTGTGCCTGCCGTGATGATGAGACGTCAAATCTCCCACCTACTCAGACACGTCTGGTCAGTAAACAGCACGACCAGGAGGTGACAAACAGCAGCTGGGACAAAGAAAGAGTCACATTTCTAACTCACAATGGTGCTTCAGAAAAAACCAGCTCAGTACACCAAGTATGTTCGTGCACAGAGAAATATCATATATCACTACAAGGCTAGCTGACCCACAGACTTGACAAATCTGTTATTGTTTCCATATTCCTTGGCAAAGCAGAGGCATGTTAAAACCATTTTCCTCCTACTTAGTCATCTCCTTGCTGGTTCCAGGTCAACATACACGTCCAACAAATCATATCCTACTGAGCAGAAGAAAGCTGTTAGTTTAAAAAGCATTTTTATGACTAGAAGTGAAGCTCTTGAAAGAAAGCTTTTCACGCAATACTGATTCTACACACATACAGAACACAGTACCCCACCAGTTATGTTCTGCTGCTTTAGTGGGCAATCCCAACACCTTGAGTGCTTTCCAACCTGAAAAGCATTAATATTTCCTTTTGACTTCTGTACTTCTACTTCTCAATCCCCTTTTCAACCAGTTACAGCAGGCATTACAAAAAGAAAACCAGTAGGTTGTTAATTTATTATTACAAACAGCAAAGCATATGATGTTCTGAGGTCTTATTACTAATTCTAAGGCCAGAAAGAGTTGCTGTCATGAGCTAACCAATCTTTCTGTGGAATATAAGACTTCAGAAGTTGCACCTTCCTAAATCAGACCAGAAGTTTACCTTGCCCAGAATACTGCTTCCAACATCTAACAACAGTGGACATTTAGGAAAACAAACATTTTCTTCATGTCTTCCAAGTTATTAATAAAAATTTCAGGCAGAAAAGCCTGTGCTCAGTGAAGCTGTGGATGCTTGAATTTCACTACTCCTTTTTGAAAGGTATACCTTTACCTCCACAATATCCTGTGACAATAACTATGATGCTTATTTACACAGAGTGAAAAAAAACCCTTCTCACTTGCTTTATGCTCTGTAGTTGTGCTGTGACACAACAGAAGTCTGAGCAGGTTGTACGTCATTCCAACATCTTTCCATGCTCAAAAACCCCACGGGATCAGTCTCCTCTCCCACAGATAACTTAATTTCTTAGATTACATCTGTAATACCTTCTACCTCTAACCTTTCTTCTCTCTTTAAAAGCCAAGTCAATTCTTCTCCAGAGTATATTGGTCTCACCTCTAAAAATGTAGTTGCTTTTATAAATGCTACCTCTTTGCAGGGCCTGCTAATCAACAACACTCTTTTTAAAGAGTGTGCATTACAGTGCATTGCACGTGTCATTACCTCTTCCCTCAAGACCAAGGTTAAATAAAGCATCAGATTCCACACCATGGTTAGCAATGGCTTGTCAGCTTTACAGAGGCATTCCTGATGCTGGTACCTGGTTTAGAAGTTTATTACGATGGGCATTACTGGTTTTTTTTCCTAAAAAAACCTCTTCTGTGAACACTTCTCATTCATCCTTGTAAAGAATGATGCTTTTCTGAAAGTCTTCTCTGAAGACAATCCCACAGACTCTCCAGCAAGCTTCTAGAGAGCCTAAAAAGCTTTTATTAAGTACATACAAGTAGAAAATGGCTTTCCTTCAAGCCATTTTGAAGGAAATTTCTGTTCTGCTTTTCTGATGACTTCCTATGTAATCCACTACAGTTTTTAACCTTTCACTCTCCAAGGACAGGTTTCTTTTCACTCGGGTTTGGGGTTTTTTTTGTTTGTTTCTGGAGTGTGGGTATATTTTTGCCCACAGGTCCCCTCACAATGCTTTAACTACACTGCTTTTCCTTCTACCATTCTTCAAATCCACCTGTACTGCCTGAAACTTAATTCAGCCATTCCCACTTCTCCTGCTACCCTCGTTTTTAGGATATTCCTCTTCATAAAATTAATCCAAGACAGTAAAATTTTTCAGCTCTTCTATTCCACATGAATTTGAGCAGATTACAATTACCATAGTATATAATAATAATATAGTATATATAGTAGAGTAATTTCATTTACTATCATTAAGGCAAGATTAGTTTCAGCCCAAAAAGAACTAGTGTTTTTCAAGTCTCCAGGAATTCTTCTGTGTTCCAAGGGTATTTAAAAACTATCAACACCACAACTTGCTTCATCAAGCATTTCTAAAGCTCTTAGGAAGAAGCTACCCAGTCTGGTCAGCTTCTCTAATAAAGTCTGACCTCAGTGGCCAGAGATTAACTATTATCATTGTCTTCCTTGTTGTGATTTGCATGGGAAGATTGTTTTGCCAGCACCTTCAAGATTCCTAAGTACCAAAAAAAGATCCACGGAAGAAACAGATGAAATTACATCCCTAAAGACTGAGTCTTGTTTCTTGGCTGTTGCTGCTTGCACATGTTTGGAGGCAGCAACACGTTATTAGTTGAAATAGAGAGCTAATTTCCATACATTCTCCATGCAGGAGGAGAATTCAATATCACCTACTGAAAAGAATGAATTCTGCACACCCATGTGCAGCAGAATAAAAGTTACTAAAATATTTGCATACAGATATGGTAATTGGATTTACACAACTCTTACAGACTTTGAATTCTAATTGTATGCTTCCTCTCTCATTCTTGAAAACCAAGAAAAGACTGAATTTTTCAGCAAAGCCTGAACAGTTAAAATAACTTTTCTGAAGGTTGTTTGGGTGTTGTTGTGGGGTTTTTGATGGTTTACTTTTGGTTGGTTGAGGAAGGTTTTGTTTGTTTGTGTGTTTTTAATAGCACCCGAGTTAGGAAACATCAACATTTATACACTCAAATTTGAAAACTCAGGCCACCCTTAAGAAAAAGGCAATTAGTAAAAGTCAATCCCAAAGAAAATGAAAAATTAAATAAAAATAAAATAACTACTGTTCACCCAGAAATCTTTAAGCTGAAATGTGGATGACCACATGATCTTTTACTCAGAGCAGTTAATTTTCTAAAAATCTCACTGAAAAAATGCCTTGTACTAAAATACATATTCACTCCAAAACAAAAGTTGGCTTTATCGCCTGTGTATATTTTCAATTCCTTTGAACTTTAGTGGGGAAGCACAATGACTGTAGGCAAACTGAATAGCTATTGTGTGAGCAAAGAACACATTTGTATTGTTGCAAGGAATGTTGGCTGTAGCAGCAGATTTTCCCTCTACTTTGGAGTCGGCACCATGTGACCATTTACTTCTGCATGGGTGACAGATGGGCTGAGGACTCTCCTCTTGTCATATCGTTTAAAAGGAAACTTTTCTGACAACAGAGCTCAAATACGCTCTCTGTGTGAATTCCCCACCTGGGTCTCCTAACCCTCTCTAAGTTACAGCCTGCAAGACATTAGTCACTGAGATACATAAATCACCTCCCCGTTTGTACCTCCACCATGTGTCTTAAAAAACAAACATTAAGAGGACTCAGGACATTTAGGCTTCTATAAAAATGCAGCCTGCTAAAATTCTAAGACAAACTCCCCACAGTGCTACACATTTCCACCTAGTGAGGTCATATAACTTACATTTAAAAAACTGTGATGCAGAGCGGAATAATTGCTGTTATTGATTCTTATTATTTGCGTTAAATAAGTATATGTTGTGATACTTCTGCTTTCCAATGAAGACTCATTTTGCTTAAGACTTACATCCTGCAGATTTCTACACATCATTAGAGCTTTCTCTGCCACGCAGGGATGGCCACCCATAACCAGTAACGCGCACACAGTTTTTTGCACCACTGAAGTTTGCAGCTTCTCTCACGTGATGACTTTTGCTCCATCTATGGCTCTGTATGAGCCATACAGCAGTTAGCACCACGGAGCCAGATCATGACCAGGACTTTGAAGACTCCTGAAAGACACAAATGTCTCTCAGTGATGCAAAAAAATGCCTAAACGAAACCTTCCATTTTAAAAGACGTGAAGTTGAAAGAGATCAGAAATGCTGCCTCATTTAGACGTTAGGAACCTCAATGTCCAAAAGGAGAAAACAGTACACCATCTGCAGGTGCTGAGATTTCAGTCTGGAGTCACTTAAGATGTGCCTCTATGCAAGTACGAGATTGCCCAGGGGTTATACCTTCAAAAAGTTCCTAGAGTTTGCCACAAAACTGGAAGCTTCTTTTGAAGCTTCAGGTAGGGAAAAAGGTACACAGTATACTCTGAATAAAGCATACAGCTGCACTTTGTCAACTAAAAGTGTCAAGATCCTCCTTAGTCCATCTCCCCATTAACTTTTCACTTCTAGAGCACAGAAATAATATCGAAAAGAAGTGGTTTTGACCACACAGTTCCAATATCATACGGCCAACTTCCTGCAACAGACCTCAAAGTATAAAAATAGACACAAGGGTGGGAAAAAAGGCAGGGTTATTCACATGGAAGTGAGAGACGATGCTCTTGTGCTATGCAATAAACTGTCTTTGCTCTGCAACACCCTTTTTTTCTTGAAAACACACCAAGAGAGAGAGACTCACGGAGTACCATCATCTGATACATCATATCGACGGGCTACAGCTGACCCTGTTATTCTAAGTACTCTGCAAACCAAAAAGCCACAAGACTGACATCATCTTAAAAGATGAGGAACTGAGGCACCAAGAGGTTAGATGATTTATCTGAGACCACATGGAAGCTGCTGTCCCTTGGCCTGATGACTTCAGCACTAGAACATCCCTTCTCTGGCCCTCAAATACCAAACGCCAGCAGGACAGGCAGGAGAGGAGTCTCATTTCCTACAGCACCACAAGGGCTGAGCACTGAGCATTGACAGCCTCTCCCACATAGACTCCCAAATATCTACTCAAGGTTCATAAAAGCCAGAGCCAAATCAGTGGCTTCTTCCTTCTGACTCCCAAATTCATGCTCCACGGGAAGGAAGATCCAACTCCCACTCTCCTCATCACGTGCCTCACCACAGCTTTTGCACAGAAAATTACTCACTCCACTAATACCACAGACAACTAATCCTGTGGTTTTCTCTATCCTCTAGGGTAGCAAAAGAGCACCACAAGATCAAATACCAGAGCTAGTCCCAGGAGAAGGGGAAGGAAAGGACAGAGGGAAACTTCTCTGTTTTAGCAACAACAAGATGTCATTTCTATTATTTTATGTGTGCAAAGCCTTGAGTGAGTCTCAACTTCACCTGTCTACCCATTTTCCTTAAAATAATGGAATCTTAACTACCTTTTGTATCTCTCACTGCAAAGTTTTCTAGGCTCTAGATGGAAGAGAAATAGGACAGCAGGATCAAATAAATTCAATTTAAGTATTTTTTTTTTTAAATCTACAAGCTAAAACCCATGCAACTTACTCTATTACTAGTATTAAAGATAAGTCTCACAGCAATCTTTATTTTATTTTAGGCAAAAGTGCATGGGTATTCATCCACATGACACAGCCCACACCAGCAGAAAAAAAATAAACCCAAACAAAATATAAGCATTTTGTGGTTTAGAGAAAAGGTGACATCTAAAATCACTTCTAAGCACAAGGGCACCCACGTGAAGCTGGAGTATGTTTGCTATTCCACAATAAGCAGCCTGTGTACACACACTAACCCCAGATAAACAGTGGGGGCACATGCACTGTGCTGCTCACACCAGGAGCCCAGAAGTTTGGAGAAAATTAACAGACAGCAGTGTCAGTTTACTTTTGGGCTTTTCCTTCAGTTCAGGTGTAAATCTGAGAGTCTTGTTTGCAATTTATTTTCATAGCAGAGCATGGAGCAACAGGCCATTCACTAACAGGTTCAGCAAGTCCGAGATTTCAGTTCTTTTCCATGCATGGAGAAAACTGTTTTAAAAGTAGTAGAGGAAACCTTCACTAAAAGAGTTCCTTTTAAATAAGTAATAGGATCTGCTGGTGAATGTTTTATCAATACTTCATAATTGCAAACCAAGCCCAGTGCTGGTGCTGGTATAACCATCATTTATATACATGAAACACAGTTTCTCTTTGGTACCTATCAGCATTTTTCAGAGATTCACAGAATATTTTGAGTTGGAAGGGACTCACAACGATCATCAATTCCAACTCATTTATTTCCTATCAGTTTTGTACCAGCACAATACAGTGGACAAAACACTGGCACATTGCCATAATAAAAAGAATTATGGCCATGTCATAGCCTTTGCATATTTTTCAAGAGCACTATTTAAAATGCACATTAAAGAAGCACTGTCCAAAATACACTATTGGTATGCTCTAGCCACAGGTACTAGGAACAGTAATTTATCTCTACCATGTGCATTCAGGAAAATACAGCAAACAACAAGAGTAAACTTGTAAATGCAACAGAGTTGACATTTTCTACTTTATCTTCTTTTCTCACATGCAACCCAACTTATCAGTCAGCAGTTTTGCTAGCAATGTGGGCTGCCATTTCACAAGCAATTTTAATTTGAATGACACTTTTCTTCTCTGAAGGCTTTACCAGCCTGACTTGAAATGGCTGCACTACTCAGAAGTAGCAAGTGGGGCTGAAGAAACAGTTGAAATTTTATAATCCATACATACATAGCTTATACCGCATATACTTGACAGAAACTAAGAAATTGCTCCTTACTTTTTCTTGTAAAAAGTTTAACTGGATTCTCTCGTTTTTTAGGGTAAGTGGTTCTCTACTAAAAAGTCCAGAGGGAAATATGGAGCTGGCATGAAATTATAACAACTAAATTTAGGATACTGAAATGACCTAAAAGCTGAGTTGGGGAGGGAAGCAGGCTACAACACACACTATTTATTTCTGACAGTATTTTTAAAAAACTATTCATTCAGCTTGGAGGGCCTTATTATGGCACCTAAAGCATTCAACAGTTACACAAGAAGTAAGTGGCCCACTGTGCTCTGTATTACCTCTGTATTTATCATCTTCTGTCAAATACTGTCAAGTGCAACATGCCTTGAAGAAAGACAAAGCACAATAAGGAATCCTTAGCACGAAGTGTTTTAAAATTCCCAGAGGAGGGGGAAAAAAATAAAGTAAACTGCACCTCCTCAGTTTACATTCCTTTTGCACTTCAATAAATGAACTCACTAGTAAAAATATTATGAAAGAGCATAATCTCACTATTAAAATAAGCTGCTACTTAAGCTTTGAATACCTAATGACAACATTTGTGTGATCCTGTCCTTCTAGGTAACTGCAATCTAGGAGTACTGCTTTTACCAGCTCTAAGTAACAGCCCAGGGTCAGGGAGCCTGGGAGCTTCTTGAGCCTGACTGGAGCATGCACACCACTTCTCTGCAGTTAGAAATAGCCAGAATGTAACCATTCATTCATGCCTCCACTTAACCCCTTCAAAACAGGGCAGCTGTGAAAACATCCCCCCTAATTTTTTATTTTTCTACGTACAGCCTGCTGATGGTGTGCTCACACACAGCATGAACCTATTTCCTATGTCTGTCATGGAAATTATCAGTCATTTCACAGCAAAACTTCACCAGAAAGGTTTTAAATATGCGGCAGGTGGAGTGCTGCTCATCCAAAATCACATCTCCCTCAAGGTACTTAAAAGGTCCATTACAATACCTATAAAGCCTTTCCTGCTGGAAAGCCTCCCAGCAGTTGGAAAAGTCCCCTGTCCCTGTTAAAGACACGCTCTCAGAACTACACCCTGAGTAGATCTTGGGGTGCTCTCCTGAAAATAGAATTCATCTTGTTGCTCTGCCACCCCTCCTTGCCCTTCTTGTTCCAGTTCTGGCTCTCACTAAGCTCCTGCACAGGTGGCTTCAGCCCACCAACCTACCAGAAAACTAC
>VZTT01048347.1:66956-101566 GCA_013400855.1 Buphagus erythrorhynchus
TGAAATTATGAAGCATTTCTTGTTCTTACTAATATAAATACGTATCAACATGTTGACTCCACATCTTTGCTCTAACAATAAAAGTCTAAAAGCAGTAAGAAAGCAAACTGTGGTAGTGCAGACACATAAGCATCTCTTCCTGGATTAGAGAAGAAAGAATAGAAAAACCAGCTCTACAGAAACACGAGCAACAGCAACATGTAACAGTATTTACCTCTTCAAAGTCTTTAAAATTAAGGTGTAAAACACTTTAGAACACATTAGAACTTTAAAGTCCAGAGCTTTGACTTCTTAAGACTCTCCTAAAATCACTAGAACCTGAAATATTTTCATTCAACTGTGTAATTAATGAATGTGTGATTTTTTTCCACTTCTTATGACTTAATTTAGGAGAGAGGACAGCACTTGCAGCAGCAGTTAAATGATTTGATTCTGATAGCTTTTGTTGAAGGAGTGGAACATGCAGCAAACCTGAATGTTCCTCCTTCCCAAGTTAAACTGCCTGCACTTACCAAAGGCTTCAGCCAACACAAACACAACAGCTTTTTCTTTTCCTTGTCCAGTGTGCCTTGAGGGCTGATGCACTCGCTGCTCTTTGCTCATGCCAGGAGATGAGTCACTGCAAAGGTCTCAAGGGCACACAAGTCCAGTAAGGTCACTCAGCAGGGAACACTCCAATGTGCTCCCTCCACACCGAGTTAGCCGAGTATTCTGAATGAGACAGCGTGGTCTAGCAGGAAGTGATCAAATGGAAAAGCTTCCAGAGGGTCACACATACCTGAGGGAATTCCATACCAAGAGGGTCAATGTAAAGCTTGCCTCCTTACACTGCCACAGCAGCTCTACAAGCCTGGTGGTGACAGCCAGCTGAATATGTTATATTGTTTGACTGATTTGCAAAGTTGGCCTCTAAACAATTCAGTTCTTAAATCCTGTAATGTTTTTTTTTTAAATGGCCCAATTTCCCACAAGTGCTCAGTATTCTGAAGGGCTGTTTGATAACCACACGAGCACCTTAGAGATGTTTGGATAACTCAGGTTGCTGATAGCGAGCTACGTACATGGTGAGGATGAGGAAAGGGAAGGATACATGACACAAAAAGTACCTCACATTTATACTCCTAGAAGGCTCAGTACTGGCACCTATTCCAGCCTAGGAGAGCTCTTTTCTAGTTTAACTTGAGCCACTTTAGAAATGGTCTACTCTGAGCTACTATGCATGAAGATAGCAAGCACCATACAACTCCCATTCTTGCTATACGTCTTAAAACAATTTTTTCTTAAAATCCCTGTCACTTCTGTGCTCTGCAGGAGGATGATGAGCAGATGTTTCAGTATAGACAATCCATCGATTAGATGCTGTTAAAGATTTCCCATGGTATTTTGGTTTTAGAAGATTCTTCGTTTTGTTTCTAGGACCAGTTTTTTCTAGAACTGTTCTATCACAACATCCACTCATCATATCTACATCTTTTCTGAGGTGCTTTCCAAGACTGCTCACCTTCAAATTCACCAAATATCTACCAGTTCTTGCTTCTTGGCTAGAGAGTGGTCCCTGTTGAAAGGCAGCTTTCACTGTTCTGCTGCCTATGTGATGTCAGTCTCTTTTTCTACAGAGAAAACTCTGTATTACTCAAAGTATCAAATATGATGAAGCTTTAAAATAAGGACATACAGAGATTGAGAGTGAGGGGATGTCCTCCTATTCATTGGCCAGGCACAGAAACTACCAGAGGTCACAAAAGCTGAACTTCTTTATTCAAGCAGCAATTCCCATTGAAGCCAAATGAGGCTTTGTTGAATGAGGGCCACAGAAATAAGCCTGTAGTACACTCTGGACTGGGAGCAAGTCAAAGCAAATTACGCAACAGCTGTCAGGAATCTGTGGACAGGTCTGCAGAGCCACAGTGTAGGAGGAGCCCTGGTCCATCCTTAAACTTTGTCTATTTATGTCCCAGCACTGAGACCACTTCCAACAAAACAAGTCATGCTTTCATATATTTTTATTAGAACAATTTATAGCAAACAGCTCTCTCCTCCTTCTTCTCCTCTTTCCCCTCCCCTCCTTCCCACCGTTCCCTCTCCTTCCTCTTGCTGTGTTGTGCTGTTTGTGTGGAAAAAAACGAGCTCCCAGTCTTGCCAAGAGTGACATCAACTCATTCTTATCCGGTGATGTCCAGCAGAATCTTCCTCTGATAAACATTTGCTCAGTGTCAGAGCCCCAAGGTTACTGGCTGCATTTTGTTTTCATTGTTGTTTGTTTTCTGACACTTTGCTGCCCGTTATATATTAAAATCCTCCCCCCTGCATGTCTTCGACCTGGAGCCGAGTGAGGCGGTGAACAGGACATTCCTCACTGCTTACCCGGGTCTCCCACCACCCCCTTCCTCTGAAACAAGAGTCTGTTTGTCTCTCTGTGAACAAGAAAAAGCTGATACTGCAGAGAAGAAAAAAAAAAAATCAGGAGTGCAGACCTATGTCTTTTTAACCTTACATTTCTTCTTTTTTTCTTTTTTTTTTTTTTTTACAGATTTTCCTATATCCTTTCCTAGCATGCTCTACAGTTAATGAAGAGCCATAGCTGATTAATGGGCTGGTGTACCTTCCTCCCACCTGATGAAGAACATCAGACATCTTCCTCTTCTCCCCTCCCTCCTCTATCCATCCTCTGCTCACAAGCCACCAGTTTTCTGTAGAAAAGGGAAGCAAATGATCCTTTTCCAGGCACATTCCTCATACCCCTTACCTAAGCTGACATTTATCTGAAATACATCAACCTGTGCCTTCAGACAACTAGTGCTGAATGAAATGCATTGCTGTCTGTCCATGGGCAACATGGACAATCTATTGAAGCAAGAAGCAGAGACAATTTTGAGGTCAAGAGCCCTGAAATGGCTAGCAGTGAATAAAGACTGGAAACAGACACCTTTTACCCTGATTGGCTCTTACATACAATTCCATCAAAGAGAAAGCACTCTAAAAAAAACTCCAACTTATAGGATAATGGCTATGTTGCAACTACAACTGCATCCCTCTCTGAGTCATTAGGGAGCAAGAAAAATCCATTTGTACAGTTGTCCAGAAGGAAAGGTCTGGTGTAAATGGAAGATGTTCTGCTAGCACCAACCTTCTGCCTCCCACTTTTCTAGGAAACCCATCCTAAAATCTCCTCCAGTGTTCAGGAAAAGGCTGCAGCTGTTCTTAACAGCTCGTGAAAGCAATGCTCTTTTAGCTTATATGTGACACAATGAACAAGAAGTACCTTCAAAAAGAAAGTGAAGAAAAAAAATTAGTTTTGAATATTACCATGAACATATGCTAGCTGTACTAGAGCATTAGAAGTACCAAGAAAAACCAACAGAGGAAATTACTCCCTGCCCTGCCACCATAACGTAAAGGAGGCTGCTAGAAGGAAGAAAGGCAAGATGACAACTGGCTTCAAAGAAAGCACAGGAATGCAGTGATTAGACAGACCAGTCGACCTGTCCTTGGGTTCTTCAATCTTTCCAGTTCCCAGTGGTGTCCCTAATATCACTTGGATCCAACTGCTCTTGCAAGTTCACAAATCCCAGAGGGACCTGCTGCCACAGGGTTACCTGCAACACCCTCTTACACAACAGCAAGCCCTGTTCTTGTGTAGTTCCCTTTATTATTTTTTCTAGTTCATGCACAAAATGTTAACAAACAAGAAAGTTCCTCCTCATCACCTGATTTTCTAAAAGCCTTAACTGCTTTCATGAAAGTAGGCAGCGTACCAGTAACAATCATAGTCAAAGTCAGGCAAGAAATATGTTCTCAAACCATGAGGAAGTAACATCCAGGCTCTCAAATTAACTTTAATCAACAAATGAGCCTTTATAATATCAATTTTCGGTGAGAAGGTTGCCATCTTTTAGAGAGGTGTTTTGAAAGATAAAGGTCTTATTTCCTTATTTCATAACAGTTCTTTCAAAATTGTAAAATATTAGTAGCAGCTGAAAAATAAAGTCATTGAATACAAATTTTGCGAAGTGGTGTGCTTAATCTTATTCGGATCCCTCTCTCTTTCCAATAAGACAGACAGCATAAATAAATGGAAGTTCTCCTCTTGCCTTGAAGGCCTGATAAGATGCTACACCACTACTGTAACAGATTGCCCTCAAGATTATCCTGTCCCTTTCCATGACTAAACAGGCAGATGCACCAACACCTCACACAGAAACACTACAAACCTTTAACCAAAAATGAACAAGCATGCCATAAAAACCCTTCACAAACAGAAACTATACACACCAGTCTTAAAATACAATTTCAAAAAAAGACTGATTTTCCAGAATACACAAAGAACATTTTTAGCACAAAATTGCTTACAAACATTTGCATTAAAACATATCTTAACATAGTGTCCAGACAGAATTTGAGTGGAAAAGGGGGGAATGGTTTTGGAGGGATGGAAGCATATCCATTTGATGATACCCCCATCAGTGATTGTTTTGCTGTCCTAAAGGTGAAACAAGCCTTGGCTGACAAGTAGGGATGCAGCAGCTCCATAGGAAGCCTGGGTGCCAGGTCCCACCTGTGCTCATTTTAGGGTTGAGTTCTTTTCTAGACTATCTTTTTTATGGTATTTGAAGTATGTGAGTATTTCCAGTACACAGAAATAGGATGTTTGGTCACAGAAATACTGACAGGAACACAAATTCCCAAACGACCTTGACTATAATTAACCATCTAATTTTAGTGGCATTTAGCCGACCGACACCTCCCTGGCTGGTTCGTTTCAACAGACAGATTGACTGCAGAAATTGCCAGAGCTGTCCTCCAGTAAGATACACCCCATGCAATAAGGGAGGTGAGAGTTGCAATACAGGAATTCATATGCCTGTGAACAAAATAAACACATTTTATATTTAGGAATGAAAAAACATACAGCAGTGCTGTCTCAGGGGTTTAATTAGCTTCAAACGAACCCTGATAACAAGACATCTTATCAGAAGCTTTGCTTTCAACAAAACCAATTAGTATCAATTGAAACAGAACCAGCTGAGATAAACATGCACATAGCATGCATAACCTTGAGATCCACAATACCTAATAATTACGTACTGGATCATTTCCCATACTCAAGAGAGAAACGTTTGTATAAATCAACAATAATCAAAGGAAAGTTCTCCTATGGGGACCAGAAGGATCTGAATCCAGTACATTCATTTCAGCTAGTTGTCCTTGTGAAACTGAGCCATGGCACAGCTCAAATTTTCTGTACAGCTTTTTGAGATATCCAAACAAGATTGTGAACTTTTCCTTATTAACACTTTGACTTACTTTCCTCAAAAAATGAGTCCACATTTCCAAAGTCTCTTACAGACAAGGGAAAAGCTAAGCCACATCTCATTAGCAGAATTTCCACCCAAAACTGTACTTATCCACCTCCTCTCTTCTCCCTGCTCTTTTGCAACTTTCTGTCTCTGCCTCCTCATTACTATTTCTTTTTAATCTCCTGTTTCATCTCTTGTTTCAAGAAATATTTATCTGGACCTTTTAGTTAGCAACGGTTCAAATGAGTCCTTACTTACTGATACAGATTTTGACTTCATACAACCTCTAAATGGGCTGGAGAAAAGTGAGGTGGATTGAAAACTGGCTGAGCTGCCTGGCTCAAAGGGTTGTGGTAAGTGGAATGAAATCCAGCTGGAGGACAGTTACTGGTGATGTGACTCCAGACTATGATACTGGGGCCAATGCTGTTTAACATGTTAATAAATGACCTAGACGAAGGGACAGAGCCCCCTCAGCAAAATTTCAGATTATACAAAAGAGCTGATAACACCTCTGCCATTCAGAGGTAACTTGACAGGCTGGAGAAATGTGCTGGTGGGAATCTCATGAAGTTCAGCAGCACAAAATGCAGAGCCCTGCACCGGGGAGGAGCCACCCCGAGCCCCAGCTCATGCTGGGACAGAGAGCAACCTCACAGAGAAGGACTCACAGACAGACAGCAAGTTGAACATGAGCCAACAGCAAGCCTCTGCGGCAGAGACAGCCAAGAGATCCTGGGCTGCACAGGAAAGAGCTGCCAGCAGATCAAGGGAGGTGGTTGTCCATTCTCCCCAGCACAGCCCAGTGCTGTGTCCAGTGCTGGGCTTCCCAGTACAGGGCAGGCATGGACATGCTGGCAGTAAGTCCAGTGAAGGATCACAGAGATCATTAAGGGGCTACAAATCTGTCCCACTTGAGTGAGCTGAACTGCTTATCCTCAAGAAGAAAAAGTTTGGAGGGGAATCCCATCTATGATAAACACCTGATGGGAGGCAGAAAAGGAGTCAGGCTCTTCTCAAAGGATGAAGCGAAAAGATAAGAGATAGTGGACAAAAACTGAAACACATAAACATAAGCTTCTTTTTGTTCTGTTGGGTTTTTTTACTATGAAGGTGATCCAACAGTGGAACCGGTACCCAAAGAAGTTGGGGAGTCTCCATCCCTGGAGGTACTCAAAATATAACCAAACAGGGTCTTGGGCAATCCACTTTTGCTGACCTAGCTTTGTACAGGGAAACTGGACTAGGCTTGTCTCCAGAGGCACCAGCCACCTTCAGCAATTCTGAGCAATGGGCAAAGACAAATGTTAGGGTCTTTAAGGGCACTGATTACTTGTAAACAGTGCTTATGTAACCTCTGCTACTCTTAAAGGAGATTATAAAACTTCTCAGCACATTACCCCTTTGCAGTAGGAGCATTCTGTATCCTTCCAACAAAGAGCTACACAGAAATGCTACCAGAACAGAACTTTTAACTCACACCAAGTTCTAACTCAGCGTTTGCACTCTACGTCTTTTCTCCCACTTGGTTAATGCAAACTGGCCAAGTGCAGCCTGGCTTGGAGAAGCAGCAGCAAGGAGCACATCATTTGCATTCTGCTATGCGGCCATCACCGCCTGCCACCACAGAATGCACATGTTTCTCATAACATGAAAGAATGTTTCTGAGAGCATTTCAAATTCATTCACAGGGCCAAATTCCTTTCCTAGTTACTGAAAAATGGAGCAAGCTCACTGTGGTCTGGACACGATTTCAAGCTATTGTAATTACTGTACATGTGAGCGTGTGCATGCACCCATCCCATACGTTGAGACTCAGCGCTACTTCCACAACTGCACTGCAAATTGCAGGATGTGTAGTACTTTTTCTTTCAGCATTAGCAAAGTTAAAGGACTATCTCCTGTACTTCTAGACATGCTGGCTTCAAAGAGCTTGAAAACACATGTTCTTCCTGTACATCTCCATTTGCCTTCTGATTTTTGTCTACAAAGCAAAATGTCTAAGTGGCAATTTTTATGGTTAGCATGCAACTCTTCAGTGCTTGTGGCTGATAAAGCCAACTGTCATTCAACCAGAACACTTCAATCCACGTCAAATCTTTCTTTAGAGAGAACTAAGGTAAACACAGGCATTTCGACTTACGATTCTGTGTTGCCCACGTTCTTCGAAATCATGCATGACTGTCATCCAAACTTGTTGTACACAGGAACACTCCCCCGAGGTCGCACAGGAGCAAGCTACAACTCCCCCTCCTGCATGAGTCATGCACCTCCTGCCCCCACTGCCTTCAACAATCATATAGAGCTTGTCTTTTCAACAGGTGCAGCTTCTCCCTTCTCTCGTCCAAGCAAAGGGCATGAAGCCCTGCTCTGGTCCTCTTTACCAAAAGCATTCCAAAGCCACTCCTTTGCTCCATTTAACCCAACCTCTCCCCTCTCAGAGCACACCAAACTTCACAGCTATTTATCTCCAACCTATCAATGTTCAGCCTTTAAGAATGCACTCTCTTCCCACCAGACTAACACCACAAAACATGTTTGGCAGACTCCGCTGGTTTGGAGACCAGAACACTGTCATGTCCCAGTACAATTTAGAAATGAGAAGCAAGGTCTGAACATTTTGCAATAGCACCATCATTTCTGTGAATGCTTTAACCAATCTGTCCTGGTTTAACCAGGTGGGGAAGGAGTTGAGGAGTTCTGCATCCTCCAGGTTTCACTGCAAGAGTTCCATCTGAGAGTGGTGATTTTAGCAGAGAACCTGGAAGAGAGGAAGCAGTTTGCATCCCAGATGTTAACCTTCCCAGCCACTGTCAGACACCGAGACAGGTTGGAAACACAGGGCAGAAAACCCTTACTCTGGAGAAACAAATAATTTCTCAACTATGGTAGCAGCACAAAAATCACAATGTAAAGAAACTCAGGTTTCCTTCTTTAACGACACTATATTGAAGGTACCATGTCTTTGACTCACATCATTGAAATTATTTTAAAAATGGTGACTTTCCCTACAGCCGAATGTCACCTTCCCCACAACCATTAGACCACATGCTGCAAGGCTTCATTCATTCTTTCATCCATGGTGCTGTACACCCTGAAATCCTGGAAGTTTCTTTCCATCCTATTCTTATTTCCTAAAGAAAATTTTTAAAACTGGTAGAAGAACAGTGTAAAATCCTACCATTTAACTATTAAGAAGTTATATTGCTGCTACAGAAAATATTAATGAGCAGCCCTTGACAATATCACTGTCCTTGCTTGCAACAGGTCTTTCCAGCAAGTATAGGAAGAGGATGAAAAATCTGTCCTTTTCATTTTTATCCAAAAGCAATAGAATTGACCCATAGGCATTTTTATTTATTTTCTTTTCTCTTAAAACTGGCAGCAAAATAAATAAATAACCTCTTGAGGATGAAGACAGTTCATGGAAGCCTAAGCTCAAACACCTAAAGTAAGGGTATAAACCCCCAAACTTGTTTTTGCTTTGAATTAATTTTCAGGACTGCTAGAAGAAACCCTGTATTTCAGCATACAAGGTAAGCCAATTTAAGCCAAAGCTGCTGTCCTACATCCCCATATACAACCTAAATATCCTATACTGACCTCTCCTTTACATCACTGTTGCTTTTACAGCTACGTGGAAAGCTAGTTCAGGAAAATGAGATTGAGAGAAGCCAGTGTTGTTTTAGAGAGGGTAGGGTTAAGTTTTTAGTTGGCCCAGCTCCCTGTCTGGCTGCATGAGAGGCAGGGATAACACAAGGGAGCAGGGAAAACAAGACTGCCTTCAACCAGCTTTAAGCTCCAACTGAACTTAGCGAGCCAGCTAGAAGGTCAGGAGATGAAACCTGCTGTGCTCACGCCGCTCCCAAAAGACCACTGCAGTGCATGAGGTGTGTACAATGCATATGCTTAAAACTAAAAAGCTTTGTGAAGACGTATGAGTCAACGCTGAACAAGCAGGCAAAGCTACAAAGCCCAGTATAGGCTCTTGCAAAAGATACAGGCTGAGGTCTGGGGGAAGTGCAGAGCCCGAGCTCAGGGACACACTTAACAACTTTATTAGCTGAGAATGATTCTGCCCCACTACTCTGGTTTGAGACTCTCTGACACTGCCTCACACTGCCTAAAAGTTAGTCCCTAACATCCAAATCCAGTCCTTCCCAAGGCAGTTTGAGTGTTCACAGCAATGATATTACTGCTGGGTGTAAGTACCTTCCCCTATCACATGCAGCCTTCTCCTAAAATGCATAAAACCAAGAGGTTGTAACTGCATTGCAAGCCAAACCTGCAAATTTAATTTTCCGAGTTCCCCAAAAGCCCCAGGCGTAGTTTTCAAAAAGAGAACTGCCAAAGTGGATCATAACTAGAGGACTGACTAGTGCTGCAAAGCACTCTAAGAGGAATGACTAATATTAATCACATTAATACTCCTTAATAGGAATATTAGGAGGCCAGGAATCAGCAGAAGACAGGTAACCTTGCCTGATACCTAGAAACCAGCAGAGACTCAAAAATAAAAAGTTTGAGACTCCCTCCAAAACGTTTGGTAATCATTTATTCTGACAACTCCCTCTATTCCTAACCCCTAAGCAAACATCCAGCTCCTTTTTGAACCTTGTTAAATTCTTGGCCCCAGCAGCATCCTGTGGTTGACTGTTCCAGCATCTAATTGCAATTCCTAACTTCTGGAGCCGCCTGCCGCGGTCTGTCTCACTTAAACACTGAGCCCACTCCACCCACGTGCAAGCAAAGAATGTTCCTGATAATCCTTGTGAACACATCTGCCTCAGAGCAGAGCACTGCCTCCATGCAGGTCTGCACCAGGCCTCCAAAACCCACGTATTAAACTGCCAGGAGCTGCAGGAATGCCAGAAGGAAAAAGCCTATGGCAGACTAATCCCTGCAGCAATATTTGGAAGAAGCACTTAATCACTCTGCTAGGCAAAAATAAATACTACAAAGGCAGGAAACAGGACAGCTGAATAAGAACAGCAAAATATTCGAGCAGTTAATAGCAAGGAGATGCTGTGGTTTCATCAGAGCACACCTGAACTACAGACTGTGCTCTTGTAACACATCAGTCCCTCGAAAATACAGACCAAATGTGTCAGGCACATATACAGACTCATGCTGTATCATCCCCTCCCCTGCATCCTGCACATCAGGGAATCCAACTGTACTGGCCAGTTTCCAGAGTGAAATCATATAGTCTGCTATCAGCACTATGAATTTATATTTCCAGAAAACCCTGATGTCATAGCCTGAGAGTAATTATCAATGAGGAATTATTGACTTTAATGTCAAATTGTGCAGTCACTTAACAGGGGGAGAAATAGAAGAAAACAGCCAAGAATTAACAGGCTATTCAATGTCTTTAAAAACAAAGAAGAATTTAAAAGAGTCTTTGATATCCAGAAAAATTGCAGTCATAGACAAAAAAAACAATCTAATTTTATTCCACTAGGGACTTACTGTTGGGTCCAAATTTCTTACTGTAGTTTGTTGAGAAAAATAAACAATTCAGCTGAAATGGACAATATACACGAGGCTGACAACATAAATGGCAGAAGTATGATCTACTAGACCTATTTTACTCAGCAAATGCTGCAATCAGATCTGGGAGCCATGACTTGATCTAAAGGTATGGATGCACCCTGGAGTTCCAAGTAGCACATGTGTGCCATGGAATGCCTGAACACATTTGCCAAGCTAATACCATCAGGGAGCTAAGTCCTCTGTGAAACATGATTCCCACCAAGAGAAAAACAAGGAAAGCTCTTTTGTCACACCTGGAGACCACAGTTTCATGGCAGGTTAGGTGCCAGCGTGTTTCAGCACATCACCCAAAGGAGTGCTGGCAGCAGCACAAAGTAAAGGGAAGGGACTGGGTCATCAAACAGCAACACTCAGGACCAGAGGAGCAAAGCCTTGGCACGAAGCTCCATCAGCTCCCTCCTAATGGATCATCACTGTCACAAAGGGGTGGTGGCCCAGCATCCACCTCCTCTCTTGTACCAGCCCTATCACTTTTCTGATAGAGCAATAGACCAAAGCAGCTTATTAACAGTAGAAAATTAACCAGGCACAAAAAGAGTTCTCTGCCATGTTAGCAACACAAATCAGCTTCACACAGGGTCAGATGAATGTCTGGCTCGGTGAGGATGGAGGGGCATGCCAAGGAGGAATGTGGGTGGGTGTATTCTCCTCCTTGGACAGGAGGGAGCTATTACATCCGCTCAAGCTACACTGCATACCCTGAGGAGCCAGACTGTCTCACTCTACCTTGGAGGGGACATCAGCCTCTCTTCACCAGCCTTTCCATGCAATGTTCCAGTTATGTACAGCACCATTTTAATTTCTCCCATCCATCAGCACAGGCAAATTAACTCCATGAACCCTAGGTACAACCTGCACAGAAGTAGTGAACAACAGTCTCCATGGTACCCATCCTACAGGCAGAGCCCAAGCCAAGCACTTTCCACACACAGGCCAGAGGATTTTTGCTTTCTGCAAGCTTTCAGAGCAAACACCCTTTAAACCTTCAGTTCTTCAGTGATATCCTCACTTTAATACAAGGCTATATGATTGCAAGGCAACAAATGTCATTTTGATAGGAATTAAATGTTCATTTAAGAAGGGGAAAAAAGAGGGGAAAAAAAGCAGCATGTTTCCTTGTTTTACTTTTCCATATCTTCCATGAGGGCTAGTTTACCAGATGTGATCAAAAAGCAAAACTAATGCATCAGTCTGATCCCTTTATTAAGAAATGATGAATCTAGAACATTTCTGAACTATATTCCAGACATCCTCTCTGTGCAGGGATTGATTCAGCCATGCACTGGGATAGCTGCTCACTCAGATAACAGAGAGATTGTATTCACTTTGCAGAAATAGCTTCCTTTCAAAGACATCAGAAAACAAGTATGCAATGACTGTTTGTTTGCATTTAAAGCAGGGGACAGTGAAAATTCAACTTTGTGACTGTGTTTTTAACATTCACTGAAAAGGGACACAGTCACTGAATAAAAGACTGCAGTGGTTTAGGATGTTCTTAAAAGTAGTGGTTTTGGTTTTTTTTTAATTTAACTGTTCCCAGAAGCAGAGACAGCAAAGCATATCACAGGAGTCACCTTTATGTGTTTCACTGCAAGATGCCAACATCCCAAAAGAAAAAAATAAATTAAACAGAGATATGTCAAAGGTTTTTAAGTTATTCCACCTGAGGAACATATTCCTCAATACAGAACAGCTTCCTAACACAAACCTATGGTTATTTATGCCAAAGCAGGGGCACAGGAGTTAAGTACAACCCACTTCACATAGTTTTTAAAAAAACCATTAGCTACAGCATCATTAACTGTAGAACAAGAACATGGCTGAGGGCAGGCATATTTAGTATCATGCCAAACTCCTTGATGACACCTCAGAAGAGCAGAGCTCTATCAGTAATTAATTGTCTTCTAGATTTTAAGAACAACATCAACAACAAAAAACAAACAAACAAACAACAACTATTTAAAAAAAAAAAATCAATCTAACAATTTTTTCCCCTTTGGGCAGCATGCTCTCCTGGACAGGAGAGATCCCCTCAGTATATTTACAGCGTCACTTCAGAAAAGAATGAGAAGGTAAGACAGTGAACTAATCTATACATTTTATAACTGGTTATCCCTACCTACATTCAGGCAACAAACGCCTTTAAAATCTTACAGTCTTTGATGGAATTATCCTTCTGCAAGGGCTTTTCAGTGAAGGCACAACAGTGTCCTTCCAAGGACAAGAATACTGAAGTGACCTTCCTAGCTCAGCTCCAAATAAAAAGCTGCCACAATAAAACTTGTGGCATTTAGAACATTAGGGATATTGTTAAGTGGCTCTGTCTTTTGCCCCATGGGTCACATAGTTAAAGAAGAATAAGGCAAAAAAAAAAAAAAAGTGTTGGCGCTGTCATTTGTCTTACTGCTTCCTAATGTGCAGAAGTCTTGATGATCCATTTCTGCTAATGGTAAATATTTATGAAAACCAAAACCAGCTACTTAACTTTTTTGCTTTTCTACTATAGTCAGAAACCCCAGGTCTCATTTCAAAGGCTCACTACTGAAACCAAAGTGCAAAAATAAACCTAACTCAACAAAGCCCAACAAGGCACCTAATCCGTTAAGAAATCACCTGTCTTGACCCAAACTATCAGCAAAACTAAGATTTATAGGGCAGTAATGCAGCATGTCTCCATTTCCTGACCTGTTTTCCAAGAACAATACCTACACCATCTCCTGTGAGGGAGCAGCTCAGATGAGGGCCTCCTCCAGCTCCAGCAACCTTGGCTCTGAGTGTCCTGGAACTACAGGGAACTTCAAAGGGAGAAGCTGCTCCTTCACCAATACACATCCTAATGCAGTCTTATTTTAAGGATAAGGCTTTTCAGGTAGGCAAGTCCTAAAATGTCACTGTGAAGAAAAAAATACAACGGAAGAAGAACAAGACGCGAACACAGGAGTCTTTCGGCTCTCTAATCCTTAAGGATTGAAAGAATGTTCATTCCTTTTGTAAGAAAAAAATTGATAAACAAGAGTTGAAGTTTATACTAAACATGAGATAAGACACTATTTTAAGGTCATTTATTACATTTCCTGTGGAAGAAATACAAAATTTTCTTTCAAGCTTAAAATTTCTTATCACTGTTTCATGACCCACATTTTGGCTGGAACAAGTCTAATGAGTTAAATGAATAAAATTAGTTACAAGGTACAGTAAACTCCAAACTTTGATAACTGAGACTCAAGGGGGAAAAAAGGCATTTGCACACAACTCTGTGCAAGTGAGCACATCCTGGCTTAATTTTAAGAGAAAGTATCCCACAGCTGAGAATCCAAAGTGGGATAGCAATAGCTCTTACCAAAGTTTAATGAAACCTAAGATCTCCAGCAGAACTCTCACTCCTCCCTGAGCTTACAGACACAGTTGTAAATGGACAACAGTCAATGGAGCAGTGAGTTTGTGATTACCTTACTTTACCACTACACAGACGGAGCAGAAATGGACTGATAGAACAGCCAACATCAGTGTGTTGAGGCATGTTACAACCTACAATCTTGGCACAGATTCTTTCCCTAGTGCTCAAAAAGGGGATCCAGCCCCCTTGCTCACTGCATCTCACCCCATGTTACTTCTGCTTTTTTGGCTGTGCTTGCTCCACCAGAGCATGGCATGAGGCACACAGCTTTGTGGCTGAGGAGGGGGACAGCAACCTGTCTGCCCCTCAGCTGCACTGGGGGTGCATGGCCAGGTGTTGAGAGCAGAGGAGGCTACAGGGGTGGCTTCTGTGAGAAGCTGCAGGAAGCTCCCTCCATGTCCAGCAAAGCCAACACCATGGGCTCCAGGAGGCTGAGCCCATCAACGATGGCTGGTAACACCTTTGGCATAACAGATTTACACAGGAAAAAAAGTTACTGGGCAGAAGCAACTGCAGCCAGAGAAGAGCAGGGTGAGAACATGTGAGAGGAACAGCCCTGCAGACACCAAGGGCAGTGAGGAAGGAGGGGCAGAAGATTCCCCTGTGCCCCTGCAGCCCATGGAGGTCCATGGGGATGCAGAGATCCACTGCAGCCCATGGAGGAGCTCACACTGGAGCAGGGGGATGCCCAAAGGAGGCTGTGACCCCCTGGGAAATCTGTGCTGGGACCTGCAGACCCATGGAGAGAGGAGCCCACACTGGAGCAGGTTTGCTGGCAGAACTTGTGACCCTGTGGGGACCCAGGCTGGAGCAGCCTGTTCCTGAGGGACTGCACCCCATGGGANATTAATTTCCCCAGGCCGAGTCTGCTTTGCCCGTGAGTGATCTCTCTCTGCCCTTATCTCAATTCATGAGCCTTTTGTTGTATCTCCTCTACCCTGTGCAGTTGAGGAGGGAAGTGATAGGGTGGTTTTTGTGGGTGTCTGGCTTTCAGTCAGGGTTGAACCACCATACCAATATATGCACTCCTATCTTTCATAGGAAATGGTCCCAGCAGATCTGAAGAGCTGCTCCTGTCACAGACACTCTCCAGAAACTGCTCTGTTAATGAGAAGAGTGAAACAAGCTTGGAGAGGTGGCACTGAAAGTAAATATTAGTGCTGAGTGAAAACAGGCAACAAACATCCTAGACTCACTCATGGAAAATACCAATTTGTCAAATGCTCAGGAGAAAATTGCCCATTTCATTAAAATTTCAGGAAAAAAGTTATCTAAGCATTACATGTGCTCATATAACATTACACTGATAATAATATAATATTACACTGAGGTTCAAAGACGTTTTACCATATATTTGAAAGACATTAGAAGTAATTCCCGTTTTGCTGTAAGCCATCCACAAGTACTAAGGTTGTACTTGGTTTGTTGCCTGACATATTAAGCTGAATATAGAGACTGAACAACACCCTTTGGGCACTGGTAAATACCAGGCTAAACTCAGTTCGCCTCCCTCCTCCATCCTGCTGAGGCATCAGCTCCATTTACACCTGCCATAGAATGAGCAATAATAGTAAAATAGACAACTTGCCTTTAATTTCAAGAAACAATCCCATATCTAGTCTTACACAGTAAAAACATTAGATGCACCCTGATGTTTAATTTAGCACATTATCCATTCATTAGTCTAGTTCCACTCAGTCACCTCATGCCTGAGCAATGCCTCTGCCTGAAACTAAACATACTAGAAAATCTCTTTCTATTTTTTTAACCAAATGCCAGCAACTCAAATCTCTTCTATTTCATGCAGGGATGCATTTGTGGCCCCATTTTGCAAAGGAAATATTTCAAAGGGGATGTAATCAGTGTGGTGGGCCACAGGAACTGAAAAACACTTGAGAGTAAGTCACATTAATTTTGCTCTTACATGCACAGAGACTTCAGTGAAAGACGCAAGAATCCACACACACTCCCAAGTTATATTTAAGGCATGGTAGTACCGACTAGAAGCTGAGGAAATGACAGAGGAGAGAGATTTCTGTGGTTTTCAGCTGCACAGTAAGATTTATTTCATTTTATTTTCGGATATTCAGGGCTTGAACAATACAATAATACACTCTTATTTCACTATACCTTATTTTGATTAGCAAGAAAAATAAGCTGAGCAATCTGGATAATAAAGAGGCAGTTTAGCACAGTACAGAACTTGATCAGTCTTCTGAAAAACTTCAGTAGGGTTAAAAAACAGAAGTAGTACAGGTTTTGTTTTCTTACTAAGCCCCTTCAGTTAAGAAGATAAGGGAGCAGGAAAATCAAAAGCATCAAAATAGTTGGCATCAAAACAGTTTCTAAACAAAAAGTTTATGAATAGTCTCAGCACTTTTTATCTTTTCCAACCTCAGTTCCTTCTAGATGGCAGCTTTCCAAAATAAAGACCAATTCTGCTGGTTTTAGGAAAAAGAGCCCCAAGCAATTAGGTTTAGCCTGTTCTGCTCACCCTTGCTCTTGGAAAAATCACCAAACCAAATAGAGAAGTGAAGAGCAGAATACAAAATATTTGTACAGAAGCCCCAAAGGTGCAAGTCCACCAGTCCAGCTGTCTCTGCTCCTGCCACAGCATCACCACCCAGTGCTTCATAGCCACCCTGCCCCACTTTCCTGATGGGTAAGTTGGTCAGCAGAGAAAGCACCAGTGAATCCAAAAGGGACACACTGTGGGAAGCCAGAGTGCCCCAAGAAATCCTGCACATGTTATCTTCTCCTGCACTGAGTCCAGAAGCTAATTTTGGATATGTGCTTGCCTTAGTCCTAAAGTACCTAACTGGGGCAGCTGGCAAAGCTGATCTCAGCTGGTGCCCACATGACCTCAGCCCACAATCCCTGGGATTTCTCCCCACACCAGCCAAAGTGCCTGCTGGATCCCATGGTGAGCCAAATCAAGTTCCTTGCCTGCCAGAAGCATTTTTCCTTTTTTATTTCCCAGATAACTCCCTGGTTACACTGATCACCTTATCTTCCTTTCATCTTAAAATTTTGTTTACAAGGAGTAGAGATGAGTCAGCCAGGACCACTGGTTAAATATTAATTGATTGGAGGTTGGAAAACAAACATCCTCAGTTCCCCACCTTTTCCCAAAACTCTACCAAATCTGTTAATATTTAATAATTTCCACCTTTTCTTTTGTCCTGTATGCACTACCCTTATCTTTCCCTGTTGCACATTGACCATGATGGCACATCAGCACAGCCCATTTTTAGCCATCTCACTCAACCCTTCCACTGTATCTTTATGGAGAGACCACCCTTTTTCACATCAGTCCTATTCCTGCAGTACAGCACTTCAGTATCTAACTCACTCCTGTTGTTTCACAGCACAGAAAACTGCTTTATTTTTACTTACATCTTAAATAGTTGATGCAATCAAAACTTTAATCTTTTTAGATGCTTCCTTCTGCAAGCTGAGGTGGTACAAAGGTTGACATACCACTATAATTTTCTTTGCACAGGCAAGACCTATGACATGAAAAATAATTCTGCTCCTACCACATTTGTCCCATTGCCTGGCATTAAAAGCTAGGCTGAGCCTTTACATTCCTCATCTAAATAGATATGCAAACATAGACCACAAAAGTAATTGGATTCAGATACTAATAAAAGGCATTTGACATTTAAAATAAAGAAGTGAAAGTCTAAAACACCACTGTAGCTTAATCATCAGTTGTCATGCTAGAGATCATTAGACAAAAGAAATAATTTATGTTCCAAGTGACTAATCTACAAATTCTTTCTGTCTTCTCTACCACATAACATAATAAATCAGATTAATAACTGAGGGAATGTACAACAGTGGAGAATTTCAAACTATTGCAAAAAAAAAGCAACTCAGTCACCGCCCAAATTGACTCCAAATTTCAGTTCATACTAAAAACTGGTGACAAGTTCCCTGAAGGGGAGACAACCAAAACCAAGAGTAAGTATTCTACCCTGATTTGTCCTGTTTCTGCAAATGTATAAATGCAAACATGTATTTCCATTTCAATCACCTGCATCTTGCTACTTTCACATCACAGAAAAAGTAAGATTTGCTCTCACAGGAGGCAAAGCAGCATGCAGTACTTAAGAAGTTTCATTTCCTGTATCTCTTCAACTTCCTATTAAAGATAAAGGTTCTGTTTAATCAGATGAAGTCAAGACTTCAGGGTTAAAAGGAAAATCAAGTTTGCCCCTTAGGTTCAGGCTTTGTTTAGCTGACAGAAACCTCCCAAGACTCCTATTACAAAGAATGAGAATGGATAAAATCCTGTCCAACTATTTCCCATCCTCCTCCTGAATCAGTTGAGGCCAACCCTGAGCCATTCTTTGCAGAGATCTGCCAGCACCAGGAGTGTCAGTAGTGCCTTCCCAGCAGTTTTATTTGTATTTGATACTGTGTCAAAATGAACACTTTAATTTTATCCAAAACTTGTGAAGCATCACCAGGATTTGTTCTTCCCAGAGCTCGTCAACACCGTCTTGGTTTGACTAAGAACTAAAAGCAAAGGGTTACTCAGGGTTACTCACTGAAACACTACCAGATAAAAATTATAATGTTTTTTGAAGTCTCTTGATGACTATGATTTATAATTCCCTGGTCCATAACATCACACTTTCCAAGGAGTTCTTTGGAATCATCCCATTTACAGCACCACAGCTTCAAATGGTGTCTGCAGCCCAGATCCCACATCAGGTTCCAATTACACACAACAGTCACAGAGAAGGTGGAGGATGCACAGCAGAAGACCCACCACAATAAGGACACAGCAGAGTAAAAACATAGTAGGAAGAGATGATCACTTGTCTGGCCAGCTAATATCTGAAAAAGAAAGGGATTCTCTAGGATAAGGGGTTTCCTTGGCATACGCTTCTTCTTTTAACTTGAAACATGGCTTCCCATCCATGGTAGCTGGCACAAGAATTTAGAAAAGTTTGCAGAAACAGAGAATTTTAAATGAGGAAACTCAGACTCCAGTACTTTTACACCAAAGTGTAAAAGGGCTTTTATTGGCATGATAGAGTGGACACAAGATACCTTCATGACATTTCCAAGGCAAGAGAGATTAAGGTTTAAGACACTCCTCGTCCACATTCCCTCTCCTTAAAATAACTTAAGAACTAGCAAAGCACCGTATTTAGCTGAACAGACATACGTGATCAATACAAAGATTCTCCCAAACAAACGTCTTCATTTATGTCACATTACCTGTACTCATACATGAGGAAGGTGGGGTAAAAGTCTGGAATTTAGGCCATCACTTAACAGACACATTATTTCTTCTCCTTTGCCTTCTCACTTCGTGTCTCCCCCCTCAACCAGTTCATCCCATGTTCTGCACTCTTGCAGCAACACTGGTTTGTAGGGCTGGTGATGAACTGGAAGGAAGATCTATCTGGTTGAACTGAACATTTTTGAGCTGGGGAGAAGGAAGGAGTGTTGCAATCATTTTCTAGAGACAGTTCCCCAGTTCCATCCCCTATGCTGAATAAACATTTTCTTCTCAGCACACTGGGCCACCAGGGAAGCACTTACTATGCACCACTCCTGGCATGAGAACACCTCGGTAAGCATACCTATGATCAAAACAGTGTTGTCAAGAAAAAACTATTCAACTTCATGTTATGGATGGTGTACTGAGGTGAGGATCAAGAGCCATGGACAGCCTCTGAACCTCAAAGTCTTTCACCTGAATTACTGCTGATCTGTATCTACATTTTCTTACCACACACACTTAGAAACCCACTAGTAACAACAACCAAAAATAGTGGCACACAATATTTCAATTTTTCAACATCATGAAGCCTTCTGAAAGGTTTTCAGCTGAAAATCACTGCACCATCTCCTCCTCACAGTAGTAGTGTTCCAGCCTGTAGCTGCCTCTCAGTAAAAAGCACTGTGTGGCTCAGCTCACACGTCCAACGGGTACCAAACCCAGCAAGGTCACGAAGACCTTAGTCCCTTGGTACCAGTGCAAATAGAACACAAATGTTCATGGAAAGAGCTTGAAGAGAAAGCAGTTTCCAGCGTGCTGTTTCAGCAAGGTTCCCACCCTTTTTCAATCACATCTGCTACTTCTTTTGTATTCCAGTGACACCCTGTGGCACTTACCTAGACTGCAGGCTTTCCAATCTCAATATCCATATTTTTAATTACAGGGGTAAAAAACAGCAAGTCAGAAAACAGAGAAAGGAAATTGCAAGCCTGAGTTGAAGGACTGCTGGTGCACCTCACTACTCCCAAGGTGTGAAATGCATAGATTGCTCCTGCACAGCAGTTACCCACTAGCAGCCTGTGCTGCTGTCCCAGTATCCCACTTGCTGCTACACCTTTCCCTTGGGTACAACTACATCTCTGCCATGCTGATGTAACATGGTAAAAAGAATCTAATTTGAATGCCTGAGCTTCTCAGGTCTTTTAGTGCAACACTGAATGGCGCTTCACACTGCAATATTTCTGTCTATGTTACACAAGTGACTTCCAGGGCATATCCTAACAACTGCAGCATGGCATCATAAAGTGTCAGTTTTCACTGCATTAGAACAGATTCACCTACCTTTTCAAGAGTGTAATTTCTGTATGTATCAGCATATAAAAAAAAAAACAAACTCACACAAGTGTATTCAAACAGCAGTCTAATATTTTTACTGTTTGCCCTTAACCTCATTAAAAAACCTCTCAAAAATAGCAAGTGCACTTAATTTTGCCCTTCAACTCTTTACCACGTGAAGAAACATACTCATAGGGGATCTTGAATCCAGCAGGCAGGCAGGCAGGAGATACTGCACATTTTGCACTTAATGAACACATCAAGGAGCAGCCTGGGCATATTGTGTCTTCTCCGAAATTGTGTGCCACAGTTACATGCATAATTACAATATTATAAATATTTCAAAACATGAGAGAAGTAGACATGTGCAACACAGGTAAAAGCAACCATTTAAAAAATCACACACACACAGAGGAAAACCTCAAACAAAAAACTCCGCAAGCATCCAAGATACCAGCTCACACACAGAAGGTGCTCATATAGCTGCAGTGCCATCTTCAGAACTTCTCAAGTGGCTTAAGTTTACTGAAAGTAAGAGTTTCCACCATAAAAAAAAGAAAAACATCTCCCACACTGCATTACAGTATTCCAAGGATGACCACAGGCTGAGTAGCATCTGAGCAGCTCCCACCAAAGGCTGCCTGGAGCCCCTTAGCTCAGCCTGCATGGTCAAAGAATCGACAAGAGCAAGGTTTCTCAAAGAGACAGAGTGAAGGGAGGAGTGTAAATCCTCGTCCTCAGTCCCTTCTGAGCAACAAATGCTCTTTAGCCTGTAGTTATTTAATACAGAGTGTATAAACAGACAGGTGAGCACAAAACCCCTAAGAAAGTTCCCATCTTTTGAACAACCAAGGCCCTTGTGGATCTGGTTTAAGGGTGGGAGGGAGAATCAATTCTAACAATCCTACTGGCAACTTTCCACAGAGTCACCAGAACCTGTTTCCTACTGTTAAATTTCAATCATCAACCTTAGCACCCTATCATGCAAATTTAAACTATACAGAAATGCACACTGTTTTGGGACAAAAAATCTTCAGTTAGTTGGAACTGACAGGAGCTTTGCCTTTGCCTTCCACGTCAGCAAAGTCACAATTTCACCCTGAACATCCATTACTGATACAAATTATTGCTCTAGAGCATGTACATCTCCTCCTGTCCATTGTTCTTGACTAACTTACCCCTTCTTTGACCACTGCCTCAAGATGAGGGAGGCTCCCAAGCTGAGCTGCACAGCACACTGGCAGAGTGGTGCCTATGCACAGCTACAACAGGCAGCAATTCCACTTCCTACTAACATTACTACTCATCACTTTGTTACTACTGCAAACTGAAAATCAGGATGTCCAGGAGGTCATCTGCATCTCAGGGTTCAATATGCAATCTGCAACTGCACATCTTCTGGCTTATACATGCAAGGGTGTCAACAAGCCAAGCATACCACAGCCAGCCCCACACAGAAAATAGAGGGAATATTCAGTATGTCAGACATCACTGTTTAAGCCAAATGAACAACAAAATTCCTATTTTCCTTTTTGTTAAGATGCCCTAAGAAAGGAATAGAAGCAGATCAAATTTGATTCTAAACTTCAAGGTTTCATAACAATGAGTTTGCTGACCTGTGCTTATTGGTCAGTTGTTGATCTCATCTTACACAATTATTCAGAGAGAACATGGTTAAAGCTGAGCTCCCACCACACTGCTTTGATAACTAGGCTTAGGGCTGGAGCAGACCTGCTTTTTCACTTGTACTAATACCCTTTTCGTTTTTATACAATTTTAGTAAGTCAAGCACTAATTAGAAAAGGGGGTTATTATTTACACATATGACTTTCTGAAATCTGCTCTTTATTCTGCAGATAGTGTTTGGGCAGGAAATAAAGACAAGAGTAGAGTTTTTGAATTATGTGATGTTACAGAAAGTGCATTTAACTGCAGACAGGCAGAACATACAGAAGCATCCTCTCATCCTTTACCTCTACCAGAGTCACTTGACTGAATCAAGTGGGACCCATGGGGGGGGAAAAAAATAAATAATTAGTAATTTACAGCCTGGTGGGTAAGCACAATATTTCTCAATAAATTAACTGTCCCAAAACCAAATAACCTTCTGGACTTGGATAAACTTATTAATTCCTATAAAGCCTAAGATCAAACAGGAACATTCAATTTTCAAAAGTGATGCAATACAACACTGCTGCTGATCCAGCAGCAAGACACAAACATTCCAAAACCAGCCACCAGTCAAGAGAAAGAATATTAATAGGGGAGTCATGCAGCATCACATGAAGCAACCTACACACATACAGCTGGTATATTCAGTAAAGACAGGTCTGTACAGTACAGATGTACAGGGCATAAATATATCTCCTAGACACGTTTCTAACAGGAACATTTCACTGCATGCAATTTTCATTGATAGAAAACACGTTCAACAGACGAATATCCATCAGAGAAAGATGCCAACAGACACATCAAAAAGAAGTGAGAAATTCAACTGGCCCTTCAGTCAAAGACTCAATCAAGTCTTAACTTATGAACAAACAAGGCAGTAATGCTGAATAAAAGTACACTAATGTGAAGGAGAGAGAAAAGAGAAAAATTCTATACAGATTTTGATGCCTAAAATCCTTGAGGACAAAAAAAGACTTCTCCATGTGCTTTCCCATTACATGCTTATCCTTGTCTGGAAAGATTCACCACCTACACTCCAGTAGAATATACTAGTTCCTCTGCCTAATCAATCAGATGCATCTGATTTCCAGCCTCCTCCTAACATAAAGAGATCACGCATTCTGTAAGCATTTATAATTACACTTGGATATTTTGGAAATTATAAGCAGTTATTTGCCTTTCACCTTAGCTTGTTAACAGTGATTTCAAAGTACACTGGCCAGCATTAAAGTGTGTGGCAAATTGATAAGCCAGTTAACGCCTACCCACGTGGTATTTTTGCCCAGCACTTCTTCTATTGTATCCCAAGGGCAGCTGCACCCCAAGGGTTGCACTGCCAGCTGAAGAGCTCTGCCACACAGGCTCTGTGAAGGTAAAGGAAGGAGGATCTGCAGCTGACCTGAGATGATCACCAAAGCTTATTCCCATGCAGAAAGATGGTGGGGAGGAGCAGTATGTGCCTGAGGAGAGAAATTGGAGCTCCAAGGTCCTCAGCCAGGGAGGAGGCCAGGCTAATCCCCTAGGCAGACAAGCTTACACTCCTTCTGTTCATCAGCTAACACACAAACTACACCAAGGGCGTGGAACAGCTGGCAAAGGGAAAGGTAGAAAGGTAGAGAACTCAGTATCTGCAGTCCCTAATGCTCTCCTTATGGGTGTTGAGCATATTGTTTGGATAATGTCTAACCACAGACTCAAATCCTCTCACACAGAAAACTGAGTTAGCTCAGGTCTCCAAACAGCCAACAAGCAACTGAGGAATACATGGAAGTCAGACATCATCTTCATACACTCCTTCAGCAGTCCTTTGAAGGGAAGGTTCCATTCCTCAAAACTGAAGCATCTTCTAGACTCTGATTTCAGGAGCTACTTTCAAGTAATGAATTCAGAATGGAAAGACAGATCTCTACAATACAGAATATTGCTCTACAAACCTAAAAAAAAAGAAAAAAAAAAAACCACACCAAAAAAAAGCAACCCCACTAACAAACAAAATAACAATAAAAAAACTCAAACTCACCAGGCAGATGTGCTCACATTCTTGGTACTTTTTTCCCCCAACATGCACATTTTGTTACAAGCTCTAGGCACGGGGTCCATCCAACCAACTTGTATGTTTCAAATTCTAGTAGAGACCTATACCCTCAGCAGCAAATCCTTCTTCTAAGGCATAGGGACAGAATTATAAAAGTATTCAAGTATCATGTGTAGAGAATTACAGCAATAAAGTTCACTGATATGTGCTGTTAAACTAAATTCCCTATGTTACAAATCAAAGTAGGAGCATACAGTGAAGAAAGTGGAAGAGAACGTAAGAAAATACTGAGGAGTGAGATGTGACAAAATCTTGCTTTAAATGCAGTAAACTCTAAACATCCATCCTTCCTTTATACACTATACCGGGAAGAAAAAACACACTGGCATTTTTTAGACAAGTAGCTTTCCTACCTGAAAAATTACTTCATAAAAGAAGTTATAAAAGTATAAACAATCCTTTCAAGGTAACACAAGCTTCTGTTTCCAGTCCCTGGAGGACAAGGGGAAGATCCTTGGAGCATCAGTACAGCATCACACAAGATTTCACAGTACAGCACCCCAAATTTCTCAGAATCTCCCTGTGCTTCTCAGCTGAAGACCTACACCAGCTGTAATATACGACAAGTTTTCCACTTCAAAATATATTGAGCCTAAAGGGAAACTCCATATGCTGGACCTACTCTTTCTGCCATGTAACTTGGATTCCCTTGTTGCACTACTTCCAGGTAAACTATAGCCTCGACTTTTCAGAGTAAAAGTCTCACTGTGTTCTTTATGAAATGCCTTTCTTAATAAATAACAATAATAAATATGGGTAACAAGCAGCACAGTAAGTAAAGTTCTCACTGTATACTTCTCAATGTATTCATTTACTTCCAGTTCATGACTGATAGATCTTTGCTTAATATGCCCTTAAAAACTTTACAGGCAGAAGTGCCACAACCTTACTGAGCAACCTCTTCCCATTATTTGGTATTCTTAGAAAAACAGCAAGATTATTTGTAGGACAAGAATCCAGTTATTCTGGGCTAGAGGATGCTGATGAGCTGCACACAATACCCTTCAGAAGGCTGTAAGATGAAAACCATCTATGTTTGACAAAGGAATGGACATCTATGTGATATGTCTGGGAATGCAGGTGAGCCTCAGCAGTCTCTGCTGACCTTTTTTCTCTCAGTGTTTGAGGGACCAGGAGTTCCTACGACAGAAGACATGCTGCACATGACAAACGCAACTTGCTTGTGACACAGCTGAACTGTTCACAGGCCAGCCTCCAGCAGCACATCAGCACATTGCTTAATTCACAGAAACAATCCCTGCTCTCCTGGGAACTTGCACAGAACAATCCAAACACCATCACAAAAAAAAAAAATCAGAAAGAAAAGTATCATCACATTCTTGCAGCAGGCCAAGCAGGCAGCACCAACAGCTTCAACAGTTAAATATCTAGCATTAAAATTGTTCTTTTAGTATTAAGGTTTCCTCCAGAAATAAGTCAGAACACAAAACAAGGCTGCTGAATTATCTCTAAATAACCACAAGGCCATATTCAGTGAACTCACAGTATACTCAAAACTCAGTATCACACCTCCAAGGGATGCTACCATAACAGTTTCCTCCAAACAAGGAGAAAACAACAAGGGAAGGGCAGCACAAAAAAAAAAAAAACAAGTACTTACAGGGGACCAGTTACCAAGAGTTTGTTTCAAGTAACTACAGGTGCTGTTTTAGTTGCAGGTTAATTTTAATGTACAAGACCCACTCAGAGGGAGGTCACAGTCCTCCCTGACCTGCCAGCAGCAGCTGACTGTCATTGCCTATCTGGCAGTTTTTGTCAACTAGTCAGGATTCTCAGATGGTCACAGTAACACCAGGCTGACCTGAAGAACCATTAAATGACACTGGAAAGCAAACTAATCACAAAATCCTATGGGAACAGGAAGAGGCACAGTATGTAAAGAAGTTTCTGCTGCTCACACAGTGCCTTTGCAGTGAGACAGTAACCTCTGTTTCTTTTGCTTCTTCATGCTGAATACTTCTACTAGTGCACAATTCCAGCCATAAGCAGGAAAATGTTTCTTTACCAAAACCAGAGACAAAGCCTGTAAAAAAGAGAGAGACTTTTTGCCTGGGCCTGCAATGAAGGAGCAAGGACAAAGGTTTTAAACCAAAGAGGGTAGGTTTAGATTGGACATAAGGAAAGAAATTATTTTTATGATGAGGCTGGCAAGATACTGGAACAGGCTGTCCTGATCATGAGGAGTCTTCAAGGGCAAGTTGGACAGAGCTTTGAGCAACCTCACAGCAGCTTTCCAGTACCTGAAGTGAGCCTACAAGAAAGATGGAGAGGGACTTTTTATAAGGGCTCATAGCTGTAACTCTGAGGTGAAAACTTTCCCTGTAGAAATCAAGGGAAAGCATGAAAGATGTAATGGACAGGACACTGGCATTCTTCCAAGTGAGCGCGCACAATGGTAAAGATTTCCAGGTTCACTGATCACAAGTTCAACTCAATATGGCTAGGAGGAACAAGGGCATTTGTTTTTCAAGAACATGCAGTGTTTACATGACCATGTGTACTTTGCCAGTCCATTTATTTAATGATTATTCCCCTTTTAAAACTTAAAAGCAAAATAAAATCCCTTGGTTTTGCTTAGGCAAGGAGAAACTGAATAGAACAATGAAGTCCACAGGGACTGTAAGTCAACCTGCAAGCTGGTAGATCACAAGACACAAGTTTTTAGAATGAGCTCCTAAAAGATCTTGAAACTTCTTCAACCTTTCCAGAAACATAATCTTGCATGGGAAGAATACAGATAAGAGATCAGTCCAAAACAGAAAGTGGGCCTGTGGTAGATCTGCTATCTCTCAAGAGTCCACTCAACAGGCTCACACTGCTTTCTGTAGGGAACACAAGTATGACAGTCTGGTTGTTCAAGTAATAACAAGTACTTGAGGCTGAAAAAGGTGTTCACAAAACATGTTTAGCATGCAAAACTCTTGAGCAGTCACCAGATGTCACCACATCTCAGGAGACTCGTAGGGAAGCAGAGTGACAAAAGCAGAAGAGGATGTTTCTATCATACATCCACAGCTTCAGGTCCAAAGTAAGGCCAGAAAAAGCAACTGAGTCACCAAGACAACTTAAAGTGTGCACATTTAGGAGCTGAGGGACCTGGACTGGTCATTGAAGGCTGTGCCTTCCAACCTTTCCATCACAGCCACATGGCTGCTGCTCTTCTTTCTCACTTCCCATCTCAAGCTCTGGACCTTTAAGACTCTTAAGAGCCTCTCAGGAACACCATCTCTGGAAGTGACCACCAGTCTCACTTCCCAGGACTACCTTCCACAGGTCTTGTGCAACCCAGGTTTGCTCATGAGTTTGAGGCTGGGTGGAACTGGAACTCTTTGTCATCACGCTCTTACACACACACAACAACTTTGGTACCAGATGTTGTAGCACCTTCTGAATTTTTTCTCTCATATTAAAGCTTCCTAATTTCTTGTAGGGATTTGGATTTCAGCGTTTACATTTTAAGCTGTCACTAGCATGACCCTGGTTCTGCCTTACTTCCTAATTTCTTTTAGGGATTTGAATTTCAGCATTTACATTTCAAGCTGTCACTAGCATGACCCTGGTTCTGCCTTACATACAAAGCAGGACAAAGCATTTGCTTTACCGGCAAAGACTGTTCTGCTTTTTTTTCATGGCCTCCCTATCTTTCTGCCCCTTCTGCAGGAAACAGCAGTCACTGCCATGCACATTCAGAACTTACTCATAAAATAAAATGCCCAATAAAATGTTAAGTGTTTGGCCCAATAGGCTATCATAATGTCTACAAGTTCTAGTCATGTTCCAGGACCCTCATGCAGTAGGCATACAAAGACAAACAAAAAGTAAATACTTCCTGTCCAAAAAGTGGTGGTGTGGTCCTAGCTCTAGTAGATTACCTCTAGTGATGCCTTTTCAGATACTAAGGCCACTCTGTATTCTCCTCAATAAGAGATAGCTAGAAGCCAGGACATAAAATACACACAGTTTTTGTTAAACTGCGGGCTCAACAATTTTGATTGAAATCTTCACTTCCCTTTGAACAGAAGAAACAAAGAATGAGTGCAAGGGATGAAAGAAAAAGAGTGGGAGGAAAAGAAACAAAAATCTCAGCTCATCTACCCCACTGCAAAAAACAAGAATAAAATCTGCTCTATGTTGGAAACTCACACAAGGTACCCTGATTTCAAGCAGCTTAATGCATACACAGGTAGCTATGACTCTGAGAGTAACACACAACTGTTTTTAAAAGACTACAGCAAAACAGGAGACTGTCATCCATTATATATTAGAATATAACACAGCATCTCTCATCAACCAGTAGTACAGGGCAAGCTGGTATGCTTGGAGCTGTTCTGTCTTCACAGTATAGTTCCATTGCAAAGAACATTACCTGCCACCTCTAAACCAGTTCACCCACTATTTAGAAGGTTGGGATTAATTATGGTATAACAAAAGAGTAAGGTTTAAAACAAGAGGGGAAGTGAAAAATAGGGATAGAAATATGAACTTCAGTAGAAACCTCAGAGTACACAAAATCCATTAGGTACAAAAAAAGGCATTTAAAAACAGAAGAAGAACAATCACTTACCTTTCAAAAGGGGCTGGAAAGTTGGAATTTCCTGCAGTTTTATGACATCTGGATCATTGCTGACATTCCGTGAGGATTGTGTTCCTGGGGCTACAACCACAATGTCGTCCATTTTTGCTCGTTGCTTGGCTGGTAACGGAGATGCTGGATATAGGAGGGAGAGGGAAGAATCAACTTTATAAGCAGATTCCACCAGAATTCAACCCTATGCGATTATTGCTCTATTTAACATTGCACGGCTACGCTTTCTACAGCCCATTGCCGAGATCACTGAAGGGCTCTACGCTCCTTTCCCTCTCCGCACCGGGGAAGAGCTGACTGCGGAACACCTGCACCACTGCTCGCTCCTGCAGCCGGGGCGCTCCCCATCCCCGGCTCTGCTCCCCCGGCCCGGGCGGTGCCCCCGCGCCGTCACAGGAAGGGCCGGGCCGCGCCGCCGCTGCCTCCCGGAGAAACAGCCCTTCCCTTCTGCATAGCCCTTCCCTTCTGCACAGCCGCTGTCCCTCCCAAGGAAACAGCCGTGCCCTTCTCCACAGCCGCTCTGCCGGCACAGCCCCGCGCCCTCGCTCCCTGCCAGGCACCGACCTGCGGCGCTGGGCTCGCCCGGGCGGCTCTCGGCCTCAGCGCTCTGCTCCGCGCCCATGGCGCTGCCGCCGTCCCCCGCCCGCCGCAGCGCGGGGGCCGCCACCGNGGCTGTGCCCGCCCGGCTCGGCTGTGCCCGCCCGGAGCCGGCGTGGGGCCTGGCGATGCGGCAGAGCAGCGCTGATCTGTATGGGCAGGGAAGGTGATCCTCCTCTGCTGCTCGGCCTTAGTGAGGCCGGTATCTGTAGTGCTGTGTCCCCTTCTGTGCTGCTCGGTGTTACCGGACAAGTTACATTTCTTTAAAAAGGAGCCTACGACCGATTTTCCTGAGTTGGGAGGGACCCACAAGGATCATTGAGTCCAACTCCTGGCCCTGCCCAGACACCCCAACAATCCCACCCTGTGCATCCCTGGGAGCGTTGTCCAAACACTCCTGGAGCTCTGGCAGCCTTGGGGCTGTGACCATTCCCTGGGGAGCCTGGGCAGTGCCCAACACCCTCTGGGGGAAGAACCTTTCCCTGATATCCAGCCTAAACCTTCCCTGACTCAACTTCGTCCTATTTCCTTGAGTCCTGTCTCTGGTCACAAGAACAGAAGGTAGCTTTCCACTGCCTGGATGGACTGGGAGCTCTGGGATGGATGAGGATGAACTGGGAAAAACTGAGATGGACTGGGAACTCTAGGAGGGACTAGGAGCAGCTGAGACATCTGGGATNTAGTTTAGTTTCTCTCTGATATTGTGGCACCCGAAACTTCACACAATATTCCAGGTGAGGCTGCCCCAGAGCAGAGCAGGACATTCCCTCCCTGGCCCGACTGGGGATGTTCAGTAATTGTGCTGAAATCAGCTCCAAGTGGGAAAAGGTAATTCTGGTCGGGGGGATCTCCAGCCAATAATCCACAGGCCACCAACCCAAGAAACTCCTTGACCCAAAAGAAGAGACAAACTGAGCATGTGAACTAATTAACATGAAAAGCAAACGAATCATTAACCAATAGAAGATAGAATACTTATTAATAAGAGAACTATGTAACTGGTAACCAATGAACACTAATTCCTTTGTTTACCAAAATGTATAAATAGTCAAAAGTTTTGATAACTAATTAACATGTTTGGTGAGGCAATACCTATGTAGCTCTGTGCTGAATAAAGTAATGTCAGCTTTCTAACTCAACAAACTGGGTAAGAGAGCTCATTTCCCAGTTTTTGGTGAGGAGATGGTGTAGCAGAGGCCACAAGGACAATGTGAGTCTAGAGCATCTCTCTTATAAGAAGAGTGCCATGGGAGAAGTGGGAGTTTCAGATAAGCCCTGGCTCAGATTTTGGCAACTGTTTAAATGTAAAGGATTCACTGGCCTGAAAGTTCTAGTGGTGGCAGATCAGGTCTATTTATAAAAATGCATTATTTATTAAACAGACAAGTGATAAACAGACAAAAGATCTTAATCAGAATTACTTATTACACAGTATAAAACTAAAAACAACTAGGGGTAGATTACAGCATAACATTGTGCACAATATCAAGGTACCTCTATTAAACGTAGGATAAAAAGAAATAGTATTAGGAGTCAAATGTAACTTCCCACTGAAATGTCAATAACATTCACAGATTCCTTCATTCAGCCTCCAGGAGAGTTACTGCAAAGCAGTGTCCCTACTCAGGGGAGAACCTCCACACATTTCCAGGGAAATGTGTAGATTTCTGCTTTGTGGAGGTTTGGTGTGGCTTTTATAATTGTAAAATGAGGTGTCTGTCAGTAAGAAATCCAGCTTATCTTTCCAGATCTCACTTGGACACTGAGATGTTTATTGGCAGTTGGGAGATGCCAGACCAGTGTTAACCCCATGGCCCCAAAATGACCCACTACAAGACAGCTTATCCTGTTTGAGCTGTCTGACCAGTTAACAAATAACAAATAAGCTCTTGTGAGGGGTGAGTTGTCCTGCTACAAAGAGACTGCAGGGGCTGGGCCTGTTTAGTCTGGAGAAGAGACACCTGAGAGAGGATCTCTTTAATGCAGATAAATATCTGAAAGGGGGTGTCAAGAGGAGGAACCAGATTCTTTTCAGTGGTGCCCAATGACAGGATGAGGAGCAATGGCCATAAACTAAAACACAAGAAGTTTTATTTCAACATGAGGAAGAACTTCTTCCCATTGAGGATGGCAGAGCACTGGAACAGCTGCCCAGGGAGGTTGTGGAGTCTTCCCCTCTGGAGAAGTTCCAAACCCACCTGGAATGTGGGTTGCTGTGCCACCTGCTCAGGGTGACCTGCCTTGGCAGGGGGGTGGGACTAGATGCTCCCTTCCAACCCTAACAATTATGTGATTCTGTGACTTTTAAATTAAAGGTATTAATTCTTCTGTATCAAGGCAAACTAGCCAAACCCCAAAGTGCTGGGCACAGAGCAGAGTAGTGTGGGCAACATCCATCACCACCAGCCCTTATAGATGCATGTGCCAGCAGTGAGAGAAGAGCAGCCCAGATCAGAAGTCCACAAGCATCTTAGGCTTAGGAAAACAAGATTAAAAAAAAAAACTCAAAAAACCACAAGTGTAAGTGAGAACGAAACATACTTTGAGATTTGAGACTCACTGTTTTCATATTTGACAGTCAAATCAGCAAAGACATCATGCAGTTGTCTATGACAGAAGAATTGTCTATAAATAAGAACAGAACTGGTCCTCGCTGGTTTCTGAACAAGCCTGTTCTCTGCTCACGCACAAAGCCCAACATCATCGAAAGCTCTGCACCCAACTTGGCACTGTTTCTCTTGGCTGCCTTTGCTAATTGCCACCAAGATTTAATCTCACACAAGAATGATGCTCCTATCTCATGAGAACTGCACCTCAGCACTGTTACTGAGGTCCAGGTTATGGGAAGGCAATCCCAATCCAACAGAACCTGCTACTAGCTGTAGGCTGTATGCTGTACTATGTACTTTTGTAACCTATTAGAATAGGTTACAATAGGGGTTCACCTTACCTGTAGCTGAGCATTTCACCATGTAGGGCACTACTCCAAAGCAGAGAGATGCTTTACAGAAAACACCCATAGTGACCTAGCACCATATCTAAGAGCTGACAGTGTCCCACTGTTCTCCCTATCTCAGCCTCTCTTTCTTCCCATTGCAGTGGTAAGGGAACACAGCAGCTGCTGGGCAAGGCTGGCTCTCTCCTAGCCCAATGGATGTGGTTTCCACATAGCTTTTGATGGATCTTGGCCTTCCTGCACCTCAGCAGCCTGACTAATTTGCTTCTGGTCTCCCCAGAGAGACTGAGTGCCTGCCCCACCAGGAAGAGGCAGGAAGAGCAGAAATTTGCCATGGTGCCTGGAGTGGGGCAGTCATGTTATCCCCAGTATCTCTTCTGCCCTGCTTATATTATAGATTACATCAGCCCTTCTCATTTTCCCATGGTCATCTACTCCTGTCTGGCCACAGCAGTCTCTGTGCATATTCTCACATTCACCATCCCAAGAGTTCAGGTGATAAACTAGTTTCCTCACTCTCCAGTTCTGACCACTCCAGCCAGACCTTTAGCCTTATTTTTCAGCTTCTTTCTGCTCAGCTTCTTCCACTACCTCTACATAAGCAAAAGCAGGTGGCAGCTGCAACTTTGTCTAATACATAGCAGGGGTAATATCTGTGCTTGCTTTTAGTATTTATTCCCCCCATTCATTCACTGTGTGATGCAGTTAGTAGGCAACACCTTAATGTTCACATTCTCTTAGGACTTCTTCTTTTAACAGTGAAAATAATGTCACCAGTTTACCAAAAGAGAGAAGCTGGGCTAGAAAGGAACATTTCCTTAAACAAGTGCAGCTGAAAATTTTTGAAGAAACCATCCCACCAAGACAGTGAGAATCACAACCAAACATTATAAATTGCCCCAAGATGGCCATGTCATGCAAAATGAGATGGTAGGCTCTGTCTCTTACAACACTCATGTCCAAATAAAAGCTAACACCCAGCAGTTTTGACTGGGACTGAAGAACAAGATGCCCATGCCTTGGCATCTAACCATTACAATATATAAACTAACCTGCCCTTTGGGATCACTTCAGGTAATGCACATCTCTAAAAAGAAAATGGATTTTATTTACAGGGAACTAAATAAAAGGTCTCTTTCCTGAAAAAGAAGGAATATGTCTTATAATCCCTTTATTCTTTGCACTCCTTTGGTCTACTTTTACTCCTAAACTCTACCCCAAAAATAGTAAGAAAAAAAATTTAAAAGAGGAAATGAAAAATTTCCAAGCAAAAACATTACTAAAGTAAGCAATTGCACTGAGACAGCTGATGGAAGAATGGCCAAGACAGCAGTTAGGGGTCCCAGTAGACAGGTTCTTCTGTACAACTCCCATTCCACAAACATCTTGTGCTTGGCTGTGATTTGAACAGGATTACTCAGGTAGCAAGGAGTCTTTTACACACTCATGGAAATACGTCCATGTCCGTTTAGTCCAGGATAGCCATATTAATTGCCTTCATTACAGCTTCCAAAAGCAGAACTCAGATGGAGGAAAAGTCTGACTAAGGGTAACACCACATCAGCCTGATCACCAAGAACTTCTCTAGGTGGTTTTGCCTTTGTGTCTGATGCTCAGGAAGAGCCGTTGGGGCCGGCAAATGGCTGGAGGAGCAGGAATACCCTCGCAGCCCTGCTGGGCAGGCAGAAGGAGGGCAGGCTCCTGGAAGACGGCAGGAAGGGGGAAGCAAGGGAAAAGGAGGGCAGGCAGGAGAAAAGGCAGGAAGGGGACAGGAGAATGGCGGGCAGTGAGAAGGAAGCAAGAGAGGAGGAGGGCAGGCTGGAAAGCAGAAAGAGGGCAGGTAGGTAGGTAAGCAGGA
>VZTT01048349.1:1467-20841 GCA_013400855.1 Buphagus erythrorhynchus
GCACTTTCATGTCAGAGAGGCAAGAAAAATGGATATTTAACCCAGTAAATTTTGTTGCTCCGTAACACAGAAGCCATTACAATACAGATGAGATCTGGAATCTATTAAAAGACATAATGGAAAATAAAAGCTAAACACATAAATAACTCATCCACTTGGAATTTCTTTTAAAAATATTGAAAGGCATTAGACACAACCAAGATTAAGNTTGGGACTTTATCTATTATGTCAAAATATTCATTGATGGTTAAAGATGGCCAGACATTGAAATATTGAACCTTTCAAAACCATGGACTAAATTTTAAGGGTGCACTGGGTATACACTGGACCGTGGAAGTTCCTCCCCAATAACCAAATATCATGTATTATTGAAGACAAGGTCTCTTTAAAACAGATGGGTCAGTGGTATGGAAATGGTTCTGCACAGACTGAAAATTTTTAACCATTAACCATAACTATGCAATGAAAATTAGTTCCAGTATGCTGTATTTTATGTAGGAGAACTTACATCTCATAAAACAAAAGTCTTTTCTTGTAAATTATTCTAATGGTCACTTAGCTATCTTTTGGAAGCTATCAGAATGAGAAATGTACATATACAGAAATTCTGTATTTACACAATGACACAATGGCTCAATTAAACCTTTAGCTATGTAGTTTATCTGAAACAGTTACATATGGAAAGCAGATGAAGCAAGCTGAAATTATTTTTTTAAGCTAACATCCTAATTAAAAAAGCATATATTCAGTAGAAATACATCTTCTGTTAAATATACCTTTGTTCTTCAGTGAACTGTGGCATATTTCTCTGATAGTGTATACATTCTATGAGCAGTAAACTAAGGCAGAAATCTCTAGAACTACTTAAATAACCACAGTATATAAGCTCCCCCAAAGGCACTTTGTTTATAATAATGTATGGTTTTAACGTTTCCAGACTACACAGAAGTGGTGGGTTAACATACCAGCATAGCTGTGGACTTCAGACATTTAAAACAAACCCTGGGTGATGACCCTGCAGTGTGGCAGTGACTGCAAATAGGAAAGGGCCACACAGCAAGTGGCATTCCCCTCTGCAAGTGCTCAGGCACTGGCTGAAGAGAAGATGACTTAGAATATCTCTGATAATTACACTTAAAAACTCAAAAAAATTTAAGAATCTTATGATCATGGATATATGGCAGGAGGGTAAACAAACACTCCCTAACCAAAGTGCTAGGGACTATCTTCCTTGATTGTTTCTAGCAGTGGTGGATCCCTGGCTCTCTGGGTAGCAGAAGACAGGATCCTGACCTGGCTTCTCCAGGGGCTGCATCTAACACCAGACCTGCTGAGCCAAGGACCTGATCACTGGGCAAGGAAGTGGGCTTGGTCAGGGCAGTAATTCTGAACAGGATCCTCTTTTCTAGACCTCCAGAGATTGATGCATGCTCTCAAGAAAAAAAAAAACCAAAATAGCCACAAAGTACTAATTAAAAACACCTCTTCCGTTCTCTTAGCAAATGGGATGTTGGACAATTCAGCCTGGGGATTCATGAGTTGGCAAGGCTTGCCCTGGAGTGGCAGGATGGCATGGGCAGCACAGAGGAGGCAGACAGCTAGGCTTGGAAGGCTGTGTTAGATTCTCCTACCCTTCCCTGTTCCATAAAAGGTCCATAGCTCTGCCCTTGGGAAGCAGCAAGCCGTGCCATGAGGTGGGGGGCAGGCAGCAGGGCAGCCCCTCATTCTGCCTTGTGCTGTTGAAGCATCAGCAGGGAAAGCAGAGGGGCTGAAACTCAGCTCAGAGGAAAACATCTCAGACCAGGATCCCTTCAGCTTCTCCTGGATTAGCACCAGCATCTTTCCAGCTCCAGCTGCCTGAACAGCTCTTGCCTTTACTTCCAGACTGTGTAGGCACAGAAGACCAATCCAAGCTGCAAGATACATCTGGCTGTCATCAGGGGACAGGGAAGGGGACACAAGGGCAATCATCTTCCAGGTGAGACAAGGGCTTCCAGTCTGAGATGGGCTCCAAGAAAACAGCTGAGATCAGAGGAACGACTGGTTTCCTGAGCAGAAAAAGGAACATCCCAAAGAATCCTTTTCTACAGCAATACTGGGTGATCAGGGCAGGGTAAAATCATGAAGTACGTTAAAGCAAAAATCCTCTGCAGATACCAAAAGGAGTAAAACACAGATACTGCGAAAAGGACAACCTACTCCCCAAGAGATGCACAGTATTTGGCCCAACTAAAGTACCCAAAGTTCGTAAAATAGTTATTCTTTTAGTTTAACTACTAGGTGAGCTTTTCCTTTCAGTACAAGTTTCCATATTGCAAAAGGTTCCATGCTGAACTTGACCTGAACCCCATGTCTCTAATGGCAGAGAAAAAAAAGATGCAGGATTGATCAAGTCCTTTGAAGCACTTTAGTGTCTGTTCTCCACCATAAAAGATACTTTAGTAGATTTGACAGGATTTCTAAGAGTGGAAGATCATCTATCTAGCAGGGTCTGACAACTCTCAGATTCGTTCCAGTGAGGATGCAGAGGTGTTTGAGGAGCTCAGGCGCTGGAGCACAGCAGGCTCTGCTGATCGAGGGCTGCTAAGTTGAAGGAGTGCCAGGAGTGAACCACAGGAGACAGAACAGTCACTGTGAACAAACTCCTAAGTGCACACTTGAAAGTCTTCAACTTCTGCTGCTTGATCTTATTTTTTTAAACAGGGAAAAAAATATAGTTTCGCAATCCTAAACAGTTGCTCTATAAATAATGAGATGAAAAGAGAATATGTAACAATAAGCATTTAAATATTTTCCTCATAAGCCATTAGTGAGGAAATGCAGCACTATGAAAACAACAGGTCTGGACACCAGAAGTATTATCCTGCTCCCTGTGCCAAGGAATGCAAACTTGCTGAGCAACTGAATCCATGCTGCCATGGTGCATTTCATGGTAACAGACCACTAACATGCACACAACTGTCCTAAAAATAGATATGATGTCCACATGTAAGGAAGCACTTTCAGAATAACCTCGTGGTGGGGTGACATTAAATATAAAACATTTGTTCTCCTAAGCAGCCCAAGAAGGATGAATGAATGAAGGTTGTGAACTCAGTAAAAGCATGTTCAGTACAGGTATAGCAACATTCTGACCAGTGAAAAATTTGTGCCTCACTTTCCACACTTCAGAATAAAACTTACTTCCCAATCTACAGGGAATATTGTAAAACTGCAGTTCTTTATTGGATATGACAACTGTCAAAAACCTTAAGGATATAATAAATTACATTGCTTATTATATGATTATTGATATGCCATTCCATCAGTGAAAGAGTTATGCTTAGGAGTAAGCTGAAATTTTTCCACCTTGCATAATTAAGGAAATTTCTGAGACCTTTGCTAGTTCTGCCACCAACAAATTACAATCTTTAAGGTAATGGTTTAAAAATGTTTTTAAAAAGACAAAGCAACAACAGACCATGAACTCCTAATCCTATGCTGCCACCAGTTAATATAATATATGAAGGGAATTCAAAATAACCATAGGGAACAGCGTTACTCCTATGTGACTCTGACAGGACCATAAAATAATGCAAGCTTAGTTCTGGGGTGTGTGTATTTCAAAAGTAATGTTGAAAAATTTCAGCACATTCAGAAAAGAGCTATAAAATTCTGAATTATGGATGATTCCAGAGAATTTATGCCTTCAGGCTTTGTTCAAAAGAATATGAAAAAGTGATAATAGAGGCACCTATGAGAAATTTCTGATAGAAGAGCACACTTCAATTCAGAAGAAAAAGTATGTGAGACAGGAAAAAAAAGTTATTATAGCAATCAGTTTGGTCCAGAAGTGTAGTGTAGAGATGTGCATCTTCTAATAGTAAGGTATATTTCTGGAGGTGAAACCCTGATTTTAGTTGATGGAAAGAGTTGGGACTTCAATAGGACAAAAATCAGAAGAACAAGATTAACTTTTATATCTCTAAAATGAGCTTTAAGAGCTGATATTTGCTCTTATTTTATTTTGTTACTTATTACTAGTTCTAGTTACCATGGTGTAAAAAAAAAGAAAATCATAATGGAAAAGGTACGGGATGTAGGGGCTTCCAACAGTTTAACTAAGGTGTTTAGCAAGAAATGGGTCAAAGTCCATGCATTATTTAAAGGTATCTTTAAAGGTTCTTTAAAGGTATCCAACAACATAAGAGTTGCATATTCCACTGAGCATAGAGAGAAAAAACATCACAAAGAAGAATGCTGGGTCAGCTGTCAGGTGGCCAGCATTTGGATTTTGCTGTGATTATGATTTACAGGTAGGCCCACATCAACCTTCTCAGCTGGTATTAGAGCACCAGCGTTCTGCCTGAATTTAGTTTCAGTGAGAACTAGTGACACATGAAAAAAGCATTTAACAAATGCTCCAAGTCTATGCATTTTCTCTTCAATTCACAGCAACTAAGAATTCCCCTCACCAGCTGGGCTCATTAGCTTTCTGCCACAAGATAAGACCCTGAATAGATCTGAATCTGGTTTTGTGACACAAGATTATACAGAGAGTAATCTCAATGGAAATGTCAAAGTGAAGCAAAGCAGGTATTTCCTTTGCATCTGCATCATGCAAACAAGCTTCAATGCAAATAGATCAAAATAGGAGCTAAAGCTTGGTTTTATTAGAAATCAACCAGGCATTGATGAGACAGAAGTTTGTTTTGAATGTAGTAGTTTAAAGTTATCTGTGTTTTAACAGTGTTGTGGTTGCAAACTGAGCTACCTTGCTGCTGTTCCAGTGGCTGTGTCATTAACAGATAAATTCCTTAGACCTTCTCCTATCTACTGGCAGAAAAGACAGTGCCACCTGCAAATACACAATTACAGCAATTGCCACTCAACTGCACACAATAATCATCCACTCAAGTTCCAATTTAGTAATGAAACCTATGGGAAAAAGCATTCTTTTTTAGGAAAACCATTTTCACCTTTTCAGACGACCTATACAATGAAAACCACAGAAAGGAAAAGTTGTCTTGTTCTGTCCCCTACATGACTCCAGTAAAACCAAGCTGGTTTTAATCAGGACTGCAGAAATTCAACTAAAGTCAGGGACTGAAAGAAGTCATGTCTCATAGCATTTTCTCTAAAAGACTATCCTGCATGAAAAAGTGATGAGGAATCAAGAGAGTTCATGCTGGAAGGTCAAAAATAATGATTACTGTGTAAGCAGTATAGCTCACAAACATCTGTATCCATGATACACACTGCCTTTAATTGGTCTGTTGAAATGACCTGCCTTCATTTTTATAAGCTTTCAGTTTTGCCCTACAATAGCCACAATGAGAACATTAAATCTCCAAACAACCCAGCTCTTGTAATCCTGCCAACAGTACAGCTTAGCTCCAGATACATCAGTGTCTAATTGCCACAAATATATATTTGTTTTTATCATCACTGGCAGTCCACAGTCCTATCACCATCTATGAAACAGACAGCTGAAAATTCAGCCATGAGAAACCTTGGAGCTCACTCAGCTGTTCTAGGAACTCAACACAGAAACTTCCAAATCACTGTTCATCCTGCCTGCTGAGCTTCTACAGAGAGGATAAAGGGAGTCAAAACGTTAGAAAGGTCTGTGTCTGTGTTTCATCTCACCCACATGAGTGGCTTATGCACACCAGAACAATTCCAAGACGTGATGAGCAGAGTGCAGCACACAGGACATGCTGTTCTCTAGTGAGCTATAGATAGCCAGGCTCAAGGACCTTATAAAAGATCTAAGTTTAAAAAAAGTTCCTGGAGTTGCTTATATGAGCAGTAGATACCACATCGAAACTGTGCTGTTTAGTCCCCTGGGACACAAGAGCTACTGAATTAAGCAAAAAGAAGCTGCAAATAACCAATGCTGTTCATCTCCACTCTATTAAAACACATTACTGGTTAGAGACCAAATAATAGTGTTTTCCTGATAGTGCACTTTCCCTTTTAGATTTTCCAAAACTGAAGAGGCAAAACAATATATGATCAGAGAGTTGTTTCACAAACATGTAAGCTGCTTATAGTTAAATATTTCCCCAGCAATTAAGCAGCACAAAGAAAAAGCTAAGACTGATTGATTGACACTACAGATGAAGAGAAGTACTGTTTCCTCCTTATTTAAAGCTGTGAAGCTTAACAAGTATTACTTGCTGAATGAGGGAAGGAGACTATTTTTCATGTCCTGCCTTCATTCAACACCTTTAGTCTGCCAGGACCCAAGGCAGCAACAGGTGCCCATTAGAGCTGGCTAGAGAAGTGGGAGGGCAGTAAAAAAGTGTTTCATTCAGGAACAGAAAACAGAATACACAGTCTCATAAAAACCTCCTTTCTTCTGAACCTACTTGATCACTATCACACTCAAGAGTATTTGGAAAGTAGCTCTGCTCTGACATGTATGGTCTTTTCAAGGACTCCCGCTCTACCAAATTATATTCAGAGTCATGTCAGTATTTTTCTTATTTAAGCCTCCCATGTGCTAGTGTGGTATGCAATTATGTAGCGTGCAATTTCTGTAACAGCATTAGAGTTACCATTTTCAGCACTGCCAAAATGTTTGTTTTAAAAGAAGTTTCTTTATCCTCACCTTTTATTTGTATTCAGGAAAGTTTTACTGTCATTATTAGAAGATGATACATAGACTTTGAAGAGTCTGAAAATATTTTTTAAAACTAAAACTGTAATTCATGAATTAAATAACCAAATATTCTACAACATATACTATACTTTTATATACTTTTAACATTACTCTTGTTTCTTCTTCAAATATCCTACACAAGCACCTCACACAGTAATATTAAACATATGTATTTCCTTTTGAAGGAAAGAGCATAGGATAATGAAGAGAATGTTGCAAGTACATATACATGAAAAAATGTAAATGAAAAAATGAATGAAAAAATATATGAGTTAAAAATTTATAAGTTAATTATAAATTCCCATCCTGAGAAAAATTGCTAGGAAAATAGCAGTACCTATAAGCTGAAGAAGCCTAGACTGAAGGACCACAGCATGGTCACCACCTTCACCGCCCAGTGAGCAGCCCCAAACCCAAATGCTCCCAATACCAGAAGCCTCCTCTTGCCTCCCCAGTGCACTCAACCCTTCGGAGGCTCCACGGGGTATTTCAAATGGCTACAGTGTTATTAAAGCCCAAACTAATAATCATAAGCCCCATTTACACTGCTAAACAATGAGCATCGTAAGAGCAGTAGGAGGGAAGAAACAACTGATTTGACTAAAAGGCAGGTTAATGGCCATTGAAACCAGTGACCTGGCCAGGGCATGGGGACATGTCATGGCTCACAGGTTGGCCCAGTGACAGAGCTGTTCTCTGTCTCAGAAAGGCCAGGATTTCACCTCACCAGGACTTTTGCTTTTCTGGTAATCATCCCTCTCTTTTACTTTCGGAAATAGTTGAGACATGCTGAGAAAAGTAGCATAACGAAATGATGACCATATATCTTTCCCAGCATCAGCATTTTATTAGAGGGGGGTTTTTGCCAGCTTATTTTTACAGGAGCTCAAGAGGCCTGACTGCATATTTGAGAGGCTGTGCTCTGTTCCAGTTTTTAATGACAAAATGCCAAAGTTTAACATGCAATGCCAGACATTCCAGAAACCTCCTGCACAATAGTCACTTTAAATGATGTCTTACTTCTCCTGCTTTGTGAGGCATACACAGTAGCAAAAATGTTCTCACCCTGCTTTTTGAAAAACATAACACAGAGTAATGACAGCTACCACTTCAACATGAGAAAGCAAACAAGCAGACTCCAGCTCTTCAATCCCATGATGTGCAAAGCTGAAGATTTGTAGCAAGTCACACATCTTACCTTTTGAGTACAGTAGCATGTACTGTGTATATAGACATGCTAAGTATCAACCCCCAATCCATATACACAGGGATTTGTTTCTTATGTTGTGCAGTGGATGATTCGCAAAACACTGAAAGTGTTTCCCCCAAATCTGCTTTAAATAGCCGGAAAATCACTGTAAAATTAGTATGTCAAACAGGAATTGAGAAATAACAATAAAACCCGTTCTGAATGAGGCCAAAATCAAACAAAAAAAAAGTTGAAATATAATATAATGAATTTGTACTTCATTGTACTCCAGAGATGGTGCCCAGCTGGGGATTCAGTCTCATTGTGCACAGTGCTTTTTACAGGCATTGAAAAGCTTGAAGAAGGCAGCAAAATCCACTCCAAAGCTACAATAATTAAAATGTATGGTCAAAGAAAAAAGTTACTGCACAAAAAGGTTGCAAAAAGAAAAAGACATGCCATTATGGTTGGTTCAGTAAGGTAGCAATTAGCATACCAGCTGCCCAGTCACTCGTGAATGCTGTACAGGCAACCTGACAGACCTGAGTTAAAACAACACTTTGAAAGAGGGTGTGTAATTGACTTTGAGGAGATCCTAATAAAAATGGGGAGAAGCATGTGGGAGTTTGAAAACGATGATGTAGCCTAGGGCCTTTCAGCACCTCTCCCATAATTGTCAGTGCAAATGTGATGATGAAGCACTATCATTCACAGCAGAACAAAGTAAATACTTCTGAACCTGAAACACAGTGGACCAAAACCCACTAAAATAAGGTAATTGTAGAATGACCCCACACCTCTGGCCCCATAAAATCTACATGCATTAAGAAGCTCATCAAAAGACAATTTCACTGGATGTCTTTCTAATGATTGTGTTGTATTGTCAGTCACAAGAAGTTTCAACAAGCCACTTAATTCCCCCTAACAAATGTATTAACTTAATACATTAACATTACATGAATACATTATTACATTAATACATTAACATTATTAACTTAATTAGTTATTGAAAATACTACCAAATCAGAGTGCAGGTTTTCTGTTTAGGTGCAACTAGGAAAAAAGGGACACAAATGGGGGATATGAGTAAGAAACTGCAAACTGTTTGAAAATGGAGGAATTTGAGTCTGTTTGGGTAGAGGGATATATGGGTTTGAAGAGAAATTAAAAGCCTCTAGTTCATGTAAGATGCTAGTTCATGTAAATGATGCTTTCTTCCTTCATTAAAAAGAAAAAAAAAGAAAATAAAAAAACAAAGGAAACAGAAGCAATGACTGTTATGTCTGATATTCCATATATTGCATCCAAGAATACATGCACCTCTCACATTCCTCTTGAACACAAATTTTAATTTCTTTTATCCTCACATAGTGGAAATCTACCTTCTTCTCTCCCAGACAAGGTAAAGACACCATCTAGTATGACTGCCTATACTTTCACACGGTGTAACTCCTTGATATTCTCACTTACACACCTTCAAAGAACACTCACAATCACAGGGCAAGATGAAGGCAAGTTCTGATACCTACTGACATATGTAAAAATAATCCATGAATGGACATAAGGCTATATACATGTAAGCACATATACATACAAGCATACGTCACACAGTCACAATGTCTTGCAAAGGCCCCTTAAGAGTGATTTCTTAAGGCAGGTGTGCAATATGGAGAACACACTGCTATCAATTTTACTTTACTAATTTTTGTTTTATTGGACAGTCTGACATGTTCAATTACTCCATTTCAGTAAGGAACTCAAAGCAAACACAAGATCCTAAGCAGTACCATACACAGAGCTCATTTTTGCAGTGTGATTGAGTTAGGAACTCTTAAAGCAGGCTCTATGATTATGAACCACTCAATTAAAAAAGTCCACCTAAATGATAAGCTATTCTAAGCAAATGAATTATCCCTATTTTTCCATCAAACACGTTTAAACTATTTTACAATAAGCTTTTTTTTTCCCCTTCTGTCCTTCCCCAACAGGAACAGATTATGATGATAATATCCAAGATTTGTTATTCAAGTTCTAATTCTTTAATAACACATAAAAGTCTTCCTAAATTATGGCCAACAAAAACAGCCCTACCCACATAATAATGCAAGGCAGTACTTCATATGTCTGGAAGAATTTCAGAGTTTCTACTTCTGTAGTTCTTTCAGACCCATTATGGTAGAATATCCAGCTATGCAGTATCTGGTCTACTTTTATAAAGCTTTTGTAGCTTTATAAAGTTACTTGCACTCCTTTTTTGTCAATTTTTAAGTACCTTTGTTCTTGACACTCATACAATTACTAAAATCATCTTTCCAATTAGCTTTAGAAGCTAAATGTGTTACTCTTCTAGGCTTTAAAGTGGCACAAGCTTCTTATGAAATTGTCTTTTTTCCTCTGAAAAAACTTTTCAAACAATCCCTTATCAGAGATGGTTCCTTACGTTCAGTTAGGTTCTTCTTGCTTGTTGTAAAGGCTGCTGGGCACACTGGCATGCTGTACAAGTTCTGTGCTACACAAAAGCTTTATACATGGCATCCACAACCATCTGAGAGCATCTACATTAAAAGCAGACAAGGACAAATGTACATAGATATTTAAATAGGTTTTGCCACCTTATCCATGTTGTTAACTATGTTCAAACTAAAACTCGCCACATGCAATTCTGGAAAACTCATATGTTAATTTATACACTGATTATTTCTGCAATATGCTGACACCACAAAGTAGTAAGGTAACACTACACTTTAAGTGTACACAGCACTGTAACCCAGGCTCTTCCTGGTTTGCTCCACAGTTGCACTGGACAGAAAAGTAGTTTCATGCTTGAAGCTCAAGAAAGTAGCAACAGTCTCCAAATATATGGTTTTGTGCTTGTGCTGGTGACTCCAAGCACAGCACTACTGCAAAGGTCCTTGTGCATCTGGCTGTTTCCAGTGAAAACTGACTGACTGATGCAGAAAATGTGATTACAGGGTTTTGCATGGAAACAAGATTGATGCAGAAGTCACAGTGAATAATGATTTACTAATTTAATGTTAAAATACAAAATTTAAGTACATGGTTTATTTTCGGTTAGCTGTGTTTACATGAGCTTCCCTTTATGGCCAGTCTACTCCCAGTACAGCATGAAGAACATCAGGACATAAACAGGGATACACTTTAAAACAACCTTACCTCAGGGGTGTAGTGGATGCTACACTTGCAGGTTTACCAGCTTCTACAGAAGTGCTGTGGTTCACTGCCAGAAGAATTCTTATCTTACAGTTAATGTCTATGCTGGGCACAAAACACCCAAGTCCAACTTTTTTTACATTGTTGGATTAATTGAAAATAAGGTAATTTTACTGGAGATAATGAATGCAGAACTGACTGCCAGCACCAGCAGCTGAACCTGACAATGGATGAAGGTGGAATCAGACAAACCTCAGACAAGACGTGAGCCGCGATCGCATCTGCCTTCCGGGAGACAACACCATGGCATTTCTCTTTCACAAACAGTAACAACGTTTTATTCTTCTCAGAAACCTGACAAGAGCAAACTTGAATGATTTTACTTCCAAGGCAAACAAGGAGCATGCCTCTTCTTTAACGCACTAGTTAGAAAAAGAAAATTCTCTTGATAATAACCATGTGGTGATAACTCACCTCATTATTACCGGGGTTTTGTCATTTCAAGACTTCTCATTTCCTTAAAATATCAAAGTAGATAAAATAGAAAAGGCTCATTTATTTAGCACAGCAGTGGTTAATGTTCACTACGGAAGGCAAAGTAATCCCTCTGTTGCTGGGGTCCACAAACTCCTGTGGTAATTGGCTAAAATGCTCCTGGCAACTCTTCCTGTGGAAAGGAAACTATTCCCCTTGTATCTGCAGGGCAGAAACAGTTGATGTGAACAGTGCCCATTTCTCTTTAGGCTTTTTTTTGTTCCCAAAATAAAACAGGTATTAAATAACGAACAGGAAGGAAGACCTTACAGGCAGAAGCTATTCTCTGAAGGAGTTACCATATAAGCATTAAATTACTCTCTCAACTGCTGCTTGCAGGCAACAAACCCTTCTCTTGGGAGCAAATGTACATAGGACCCTTGTCCTGACAAACAGAGATTGGAGGGGTGGGATGGTGTAGGCAAATTGAGCCACAGATGAATCCTATCCACCAAACACAAATAAAAGACTCCCTTATAGAAAAGAAAATAAATAATAAGGGAGTAAACTTCATAACTGAATTCTTCTTTTCATTGGTAACGTATCACTGTAATCTAATTTCTGAATACTCCCAGTATATCCTTCTTTCCTACCCTCATTTCAGACACACTAGAACCATAAGCATAGTTTACAAGAAAACAGAAAAACTATGAATTTTCTCCTCATTCCTTTAATCTGCTGGCCAGCCAGCTGTCTGCTTGCCACTGCACTGCCCTTGTACTGTGACATGTGAGAATAAACATATTTATGCTCTAATCTAGGAGACAAGCAGTGCTCATAGATCAGTCCCCAGTGCATGAAACCTGTCTGCAACCTTCTAAGGAACATTTCATTTCTCACATCTACTGAAAATGAAGGTATTTTTTATACAGATGGCAGTTCAATGTCTCCCTGTCTCTCCTTAACTTTGCAGAAATTTACACGTGCTTAACTTCAAGAAACTGCCTAACATTTGTGGTACTTTAATGCTGGTGCCTTTAAAGATAAACTCATGTACTACAAAATGAAATCTTTAGGTAAGACCGGGAATAAAATGTAGAATGAATGAAAATATCTCTATAAAGGAGTTACTAAACTCTTCAAACTATAAAAGGGAGTAGCCAGCATATTATTAGCCAATCTTGCGCCTCCTGCACATCCACAAATACTTTTGAAGACAATGAAAATAAGGGTACACACGGAATAAAAGGTACAGACGGAACAAATGCCTTACCTTTTCCCAGCTCATAAGCCCCAGCTTTAAGCTACAGCTAAATCAACACAACACTAGATATCCCACATCAATTTAATGACCATAACTGAGCAGAAAATATTTATGCAGGCTTCTGCATAAATCAATATATAAATAATATATTTGTAATATCCAATAAACAATAAATGTATTGATTTTTATCTCCAAGGACATAAAATTAATTTCCATTCATGTATGGTAATGTAACATGTAATAATATAATTTTTTTCAAGAAATAAGTTTTTTATCACTGTACACTAAGAAATATTTAACTTATGAACTATTTTCACTTGCTTTCAACTAGTGCAGGGGAAACTCACATGCCTTTTGTAAAGCACAGAAAAAACTACAAATCGATTTTTGTTACTGATTTTCTACCACTAGTAGCCTCTTAAATAAATATAATCAGCCACTTTAGCAAAGACCATTGTGTTGCCACCATTCAGTGGAAGGGGTTCAAGTCACATGAAACCAAACTGTTCAGGGGGGAAAAAAAGAGTTCTGCAATGGACACAGCTCTGGAACTTGTTTTGCCTTTCATTCATGTCCTTTGTCCCCTAACCCACCAGGACAGAGTGAGACCCACCTGCATTCCTGCACCATTCTGCTGAGGAAGGACAGCCCCAGCTGCAGCTGCTCTGCAGCAATGTCTGTGCCCCAGGCTGCTGGCAGTGCTGCCTCTGCTCCCTTCCCAAGGCAGCTTGGGGCAGGGTAAACTGGGATTACCTCCTCTGCCCAGTGACCTTTAGGAGAGCTATTCTCCTTTCAAACTTAAATAAAATCATCCAAGATCATTTTGCAGGCAAAAAGATACATACTCAGTCACAGGAGCTTTTTCCTCGTAGGAAATGAGTGTAAAAGCCAAACACACCAGTGCACCTGCAAAGCCTGTGGACTGCAGGCAGGGCAGTGGAACCAGAGAAGGGGCTTTGGGGGGCAGATGAAAAAAAAGAGGTGGCTGATGCTAACAGAGAAATCCAGCTGAGTATATGTTAGTATTGTCCCAGGAGCTGATCACAGCATCAGTGACGGGGGGGGGAACAGGATATCCTAAATTACTTAGTTTGCTAGTAAATTAAGATTCTTAGAAACATTACCAAAAAAAATCTGGATCTATTGAAGTCAAGATGTGCCATGACATTGATGTCAATGCACTTACAATTTCACCCTCATCTGTACGAGGATACCAGCATGAGATTTATTATTAGAGTCTGGATCACAAGCTTTTATTGGGTGTATTGACTTTCATTTAATGTTTAAAGTATGATTTAAATATAGCAAATACATGGTGACTCTGTATTAAGTTTCCATGAATTTTAGTTCATGATACAGCATTTTGGCACAAGATCATGGACTTTACTCTGTCTCTAATTAGGTCTGCAGAACACTCATTTACTTAAATGGGATCTACTCATGTGTCTCTGGAGAAGCAAGTGAAACAAATGGTTATCTCGTGTCTGAATACATATTTTTGCTATTAGTGAAAGAGCTTCTACAGTGATTCCTTGAGAAGGGGAAAAATGAAGGATTACATCCTGTACTAATCTAAGGCTGAAGATACCTTATTTATGGCTCAGCTGATCTAATAGCTCAGCATAGCTAGAAGGGGGGGCCAAATCCTCAGTTTTTCTGCCCCCATCCCCTCCTTATATTCCCATTTTTCTCCCTATGCATAAGGTGAAACAATTTCTCCTCTCATTCCCCAACATCACAACAATTTCGTCCTGTTTCTGTGAGTCTTTTACTAGTGTGTGGGAAAAGAGAACAAAAAGGATAGTCAAGTGCTAGATCAATACAAACATAACATGTAGCTTTACACTAAATTATCCTTGCTGTTGTAAAAATTAATGGAAATTACCTACTTATACTTTTTGGATAAATGGCTGGCCTAAGGGTGAGAAAGAGGAATCCAGTGGCCCTGGATACTTTTATCTTCCAGCTGGAACTTACATGGTTCACTGAAGCCTGGGCATTTCTCCTTCAACAATGCATTTTCATAGCTTTTAAGAAAGCAAAATCTGGAGAGCTCTGCAGGAGCTCCACTCCTCACCGTGGGGATCTTCCCCAAGTGAGGACTGCACAGCACCTCATGGACCCTGGCATGTTACCTAGACATGTGTGCAAGGGTGACAGAGGCAACTGATGAAGGCAAAAGAAAGTCAGTGTCTCATGCTTCACAGCAGAAGTTATAAAAAAGAATATAATGTTGTGCTACAGGCACATGAAGTTGATGGAAAATTCACCTAATCCCACCTGTGAAGCTGTTTCATTAGTGATTTCCCCTATCAGCATTATCTGCACAGATGTATGGGCTGAAGCATTTCCAACAGCAAGTACAAATGCTAGGGAAAACACTGCATCTAGGCTCTTATGCCAAATCCAGCCTGTAATTAATTTTGCATAATTTTGACAGCTTAATTCTGCAAATTTCCCAGACCATGTTTCAGATCAGGACTGATGAAAAAAATGTGCAATACTCCCGGAGGTGTGTGAACTCCTGCCCTGCCGTGGTGGCCAATCTGTGTCAACACCAGCACTTGGGTGGTGTCACCAGCTGATGGGGCAGCATGGTCCTGTGAAAGTCACCTCCCAGGCAGACTGGGTTTTGAGGCAGAAGGCTGACGAGGCAGCCTCTAGAACACTGATGGTTCTCCTGTCACCCAGCCCTATCCTCTCAATCCACCAGTCATGTATTTACTAAGAAAGATGGCACCAGGACAGCTCACCTGGAAAGGCCATGGGAGCACACAGGCAAAACTGCTTTTGCTGGATTCTCACACACATTTCTGTTCCTGACTCACAGATATTCATTACAGGTTAAGGATCTTCCCTAAACTGTCACTTTGAGCACAAGAAGACAAAATATCTAATACCTTTCTCTTCTTCCCATGTCATGGGTTGCAATTACTACAGGGACACATATCCTTCAGGACACATTTTCCCTAGCCTTCAAGTCTACCACTGCTGTGAAATTCTCCACTGATTGTTTGCAGCTGTTTGAGGAAGATCTGGGCCACATCACTGTTCGGTCTGAATTTGAACATTGTCATTCTGTTTCAATAGATGGATAAAATTATGACCACAGTCCAAATCCAACATTGGGCTTCCCATGAAATTAATGAGCTCTAGGCCAGCATTATATTAAATTTCAGTGTGAAAAGTATTTTCTGTTTCAAACAGTTTCAGCATTTGATTACAGGCTGATTAGACATTAACATAAAAAAACCCACCATAAAATTGACATTTTCAAAAATGCCATAGTAATTGTGTCAATTTCTGTTCCAAATTAATACAATTATCTAAACAAGCAAACTAGCACAAAACTGTTAGGGCTACTGCCAACCAGCAGGTGTTATCTGACCTATTAATCAATTACCTAGATAAAGGTAAAATAGTCTCAAGTTTCAATTACACATAAAGAAAGTTTAATTAAAGAAAATCAATTTATATGCAAGACAAAGTTGCACTGCAGGCATGAAAAAGTATAATATTTTAGATAATTGGTTTTAGGAAAAAACACAAATTACAAAAATATCTCCAAAAGAAAGTGTCTTTAATTGCATATAAAGTAGTTTATGATTATTTCCTGTAATTAAAGTCAAGATTTGCTGGGACTAAGCCTTTTTGCAGATGAGTAAGGTATTTTTGATTCACAGAGTCCTTACGAAACCAGAGAAGCAGAGTAGTTGTTGTATTTAAATGCATGATTATAGATTTGGCTTTTCTTGTGTTACTTAAATCCAACCCAAATGCAATTACAAATCTTTTTGTAAGATCTGAAAGGGCCACGACAAGGCTGACCAGATGGCCTCTTCCTTGCCCTGGTCAAAAACCCCAGGTTTACTCTGGGTTTCCCTCTCACATAGTGTGGTCCCTGCAATGAGACAGATACAGGGTAAGAAAAGAGAAAGGACTCCCTGTGCCCCTTGAGGTGGTGGTCCCACAGAGCCACCTCTGTGACACTGCAGCATTCCCCCAGGTCCTGCCTTCCCTGCTGCTCTGCTGCCTCAAAACTCCACAAACTGCCTGGAGTTAAAAACTCTGCAGTTTTTAAGGGTGGATTATAGGCTACTTGAGATTCAGCTTCCTGGGAGTCAGCTTCTAACACTTGGTTTAAGAGGACACTCTGGTAAGATCTGAATAAAATGGCCCCATGGGACCTAGGTGAGATATATTTTTAACTAGCGTGGAGTAATCTAAGTCACAGTGGGCCAACTTCTCAGTGGCCATCAGATGCTAGTATGTTAGAGAACTTGCCTGGCTTGAAGGCAGAATCCCCTCTTTCATTCTACCTGCTTCCAAGGTGATTGGCAAGTGATGCCCTGTTTTTATTCTCTTAATAGAGATTTGTTAGACTTAAGCTAAGGTGTTAAAATTTATCTTGGATTTTAATTCTTAAGAACACCATAAATAAGAACTTTCTACTCCTCTCTAATGCCATGAGTGTTCTGGTATTCCTCTTCCTTTCCACATAGTCTCTGATGAGTAAAACAAATCTGAGACAATCCTGTGATCTTTTAGTGAACAAGAACTCCAAAAGAGGAGGAAGAGACTTTATTTTCTCTGCCTAGCATCCTCCCAAACTCCTGTCAGATACACAGTGCACTCAACTGCTACACAGATCAACTACCTCAAACATGGCTCCAGGAGAAGAGTAGACCTTAAAATCTAAACACCAGGGGCAGGAGAGCATATCTTGAACACTGTATCTGTATGTGTGTCAGAGAGATCAGGCTCCAAATCCTTCCAGGCACTTTTGTGGCACGTGAAAGCCTCCTCCCTTAGGTCTGCATTAGCACCAGAGCATTTCTATGAAAGTGACAAGATGCCTGATTCTCACTCAGCAATACTATCCTTCTTTACCAACACTTAGAAGAGACACTGAATTTTCTCTTTAAAAAAGCAATATCGAAGATTATCTACTCCAGATTGAGACATGCAGACAAACAGGAGAACAGGACCAGCAAGTTCAGAAGTGTCATATGCAGGCACTTCCACCAGACTAAATTGGTTGAAGAAAGGGAAACACAGAATTCCCTGTCACAGGGCTGAGTGACAGAGCTTGCCTGACCTCTGTATTAAATCATCCCCATTTGTGCTTCTGCTCCACATATCCTCACTTCAGTATCTGTGTCCTTTCTCAGACAGAGGCATGCTCTGGAAAGGTTCTCAGCAGCTGCAGAGAAGAGGGAATGAGGGTATTCCCAGCCAGAGCAAGAGGCACTGACCTGCCATTCTAGGACACTGGTTTGCAAATCAAATGTGACATGAGGAAATGCAGGGCACAGTTTCATAACAACAGCTCAGCACCGCACCAAAGGCACCAAAGCAAGACAATACAGATATGTAACTCAGTTTCTGACCTGCCTTTTATTTCCACCCTGCAGTTATTGTCTTTCTGTTTCCAACAGTAGCAGGTAACAGAGGTTTACTCGCTTCCCTCCAGATCACAGCAATATGCAGAAGTAAGCCCAAGCCTCTCTTTTTGGATCAAATCATCTGACTCCAGATCATCTGACTCTGTATTTACCCCCTGTGAACTGAAATGCTAGCAAAGCCACGGGATATGGTACAATTTCACCTTGCAAATGCTCAGAGGCACAAGGACAAAGACAAAATACCTTTGGGAGCTGCCTAAGTAGCTAGCCAATGACCCACAGAATGCAGCCAGGAAAATTATTAAATTTAATTTATTTTAACTCCAGTTTCTATATGAAGGCTCATGTTTTTCCTGGAAAAGTTTGGGTTTGTATTTGCTCTGTACAATGGTTACACCTCATGGGGAATGGAGCCAGAAATCAAGCAAGGCCACCTGTCCCTGTCCTCTCATTCTCCCAAAGGAACTCCTCAAGACAACTGAGCCACAAACAAGAGAGCATCTTTCTTCTTAGACAGGAGGAAAAAAGCTGTTTTAAACCTGGATGTCTTTCCATTCCTTCTCTTTGAGCCTACCTTTCTGTCCAAAACACTCCTCACTCCATGTCCCTGAATCTGTAAAACTGTATCTTCCTTAGTCTGTCCTTCTATGCAAAAGCTTTATATTTTATGTCATGGGAGAGGTGTGTTGATGTGATGGCCAGCCAGCCTGGCCACACAGGTTAATGCTGCAGCCACTGCTGTCTGAGGAGGAAGCTTTAGGTCCACAAGGCCCCAGAAGGTCTTGCAAAAAGTAGAGGAACGTGCTTGATTCATTCTGTTCTTCTAGAAATGGCAAATACCTCTGCCTCACTGGGGCCATGAGTAAGTCTTCCTTCTCTTAATCTAATAAAAGCTAGCCAGAAGGATGCTGCTTGTTCCAGGAATGAGATTGGAGCTTTAGTGTTGGTGATCAAACAGTGCTGGAAGTAAGATGATGTACACAGGCATGAACAGTGCACTCAAATGGTGACATTCACAAGAGCTTCAACAAGAGTTCCAAGACCTGGAATTGCAATGGATTCTTCTTATTTTTGTGAACATATGAATTCTTTTTTTTCTCCCTCACATCTTATTGCATTCATCTATAAATCTTGCCAAAGTCTTTGGTTGACATCTCTTCTGAGGCAATCTCAGGAAAGCAGAAGCTCTGGAGTTAGAATGTATTAATTAAAGAACCTCGTGGTG
>VZTT01048349.1:30964-101981 GCA_013400855.1 Buphagus erythrorhynchus
GGCTGTTAGATCACTATTATGTGGTAAACAAAATATAACTTTTATCCTTTTGAAAATTTCAGTTCAAAGAGTGCTTCTTTTTACAGGAGCTTGAGGAACAATGTTTTGGGGAGCAGAGCTTAAGAGACTCAGTTTAACGAAGTATTTACCATGTTAATGAATAAACTTCCATGCTCACTTAATTCTTCACTCATTGGCATAAATGTGGCAGACTTTTCATCTGAAACTGATCCAAATTTTCACAGTCTATATATTAAAGTTGGCACTCCTCATGAAAATATGATCATTCAAACCATTTCAGTATTTCTCCTTTTGGCTGACACAAAATTTCTTCACAGCATTCCAGAAATTCTACTTCCAAAATTAGGAAATACCAGTAAAACAAAGAGCTTTTTTTTGTTTTTTAATGCAAAAATAAATAAATAAAACAAATTAAAGTTAAAAAGGTACCTGCTGAGACTGAGACAAAATTGAGATTGATTTGCTTCATTCAGACTGAAATTTCAGGGAAAAAAAAACCAGGAAAATGATCTGAATTCTTGGCAACTGCATTTCTTTTTTATGAATTCCCTTCCTCTGCATTTAAACACCAGTAAAAGACCATGGAGATGAATTTTTCTGCTTATTTCACTGAGCCAATGCAGCTGACAGTGATATTGCAAACCTCTGGGGGTGACCCACACAAAACTTGAAGGCCCACCACTGCAGCATCATCGAGAAAAATTAGTTCTTCTCTTTATTACTGTCAAGCTTGGTACAGCTTAATGCAATAGCAGGATATTTACAAATGCAGACTGTCTAGACTATACAAAGTATAAACTGCATAGAGGAGGCTTTTTTTGTAAACTTAGGCTATTATCAATTTTTATTACAAATTTGGTTTTCTCAAAACAGAAGCAAGATCTAAGAAGAAAGAAAGAAAGAGGCACTAAAGAAAGAAAGCAGAGCTAGATTAGCTACTTTACAACTGATAGTAGTACTAATTTATCCCTCCCTTGATTGGAAATTGTAAATTTCAAAAACTTCAATTTTTGCTGATGGTTTCAATAAAGAAATCATATGCTCTTGTGTACATGTATTTTAAGGTAGATACAATTCAGATGGTTTCTGGAATCATTAGGTTAAACCCCAAACTATCCATACAGTGGAATGAGGATCACAGAATGGGTCAGGTTGGAAGGAGCCACAGTGGTCATCTGGTCCAACCTCCTTGCTCAAGCAGGGCCATCCTAGAGCACATGGCACAGGACTGTGTTCAGGCAGTTCTGGAGTACCTCCAGCAAGGAGACTCCACAGCCTCTCTGGGCAATCTGTTCCTGTGCTCAGTCTCCCACACAGTAAATAATTTCTTCAGGTGGAGCTTCCTGTCCCTCAGTTTCTGCCTGTAGCCTCCTGTCCTGTTGTTTGGCACCGAGAAGAGCCTGGATCCATCTCCTTGGCATCCTCCCTTCAGACACTTACAGGCAGTACAGAGGCTCCCCCCTGAATCCCACACCTCCTTCAGCCGGCCTACACACAACCCCACTGCAGCCTTAATTCCCCAGGCACAGCCATGCAGACCTCCTGTACATCACTTAGGGAATCCTTCCCAGCTACTAGAATTAAACTGCCCAGCACCAGCAGCTTTGAGCAGCACTCACTCACCTCAGTCACTGGGTTCAAAATGCTCCCCTCCTGCTGCAATCAGCTTTGGTCCCCTTAACCCCTTCTAGAACTGTGTGTGCCCTTCCCACAGACCCATGTTATGCCCCCAGCCTATTACACTACATGTGCAATATATTTCTTTACCTAGTTTTTTTACATTCTGCTATGATTACAAGAGCAGATCAAGAATTATTTTCTGCTTAGAGGTTTCCCGTATTACTTTAACATAATCCTTTTCTTGTTTCTGACCCAAGTCCTAACAGAAATTTCTCATTCTCAGACTATGTCACTTTGTTCTTCTTCTCCCTTGGAAAACTCATTCTGATTTCTGTCACCACCTTCCTTCAGACAGACTCCCATTCCTCATTCTGCCGTGCCCACAAAAAATAGTCAAATATTGCAAAGTCCCATTTTCAAGTATACTTCTATCCATTGTGGAACCTTGCTCCAGTGAAGGGATTTTTTTTGTCTCCTCCTTACCCCAAAAGAATTTGCTTGTGGGTTATTTCTTGATTGCTTCAAGGTGTACTCTAGTCTTGTCCATGTTCAGAAAAATTTACTGTAGCCAGATCCATTACTTGCAAGTGACAGTATGTGAAGAATCAATGGGGGACCTTGGTGGTACCTTACAAAGTAACAATTTCAGGCCAGACCAATCCTGAGATCTCTAACACTGCCAAAAATGTTACTGCTGTAAGAAAGAATTTTCCCAAGGAATAATTGAGGTGAAATTCAAAGTTTTGGTCAAAGTCGAAAATTCCTCTGAATTAAGGGCATCTAAGGCTGGGAAATTTTTCTTGTGGCAATCACATAGGCCTTTCTTGTGCTTGTTTATGATAGCTGTATATAGGTATTTGGCTGGGATAACAATAATATATATATTAATATTCTAACCGTAAATGGCAAATATTATTTACCCTAACTCTACCTTAATTTTATTCACTGACTCTTTTTCTTGTAATATTTTGCTTACTCCTCTTGTTTTTATCTTAAATTTTCAAGTAACCTAAATTTTTAAATACTAAAACAATTTTTTTTCCTAAAACAGCTCATTCTTTTTGCACTCCTATATTAAAAAGCAGCTGGGTCAAACTCAGTTTCATATGAATGTGCTTGAAACATTAAAATTGCATGAATAGCCAAGAGTCTCAGTTGCATAACCAGGGCCAAGGAGCAGCCAATAAGTCTCTGCCAATCACCCCTATTCATCAGCAACTTTTGACTAAAGCATATCAGCTAGAAAAGCAACCTGTCATAGTTCAAAGATTTAGAGAGATGAAGAACCTCTTGCCTCCCTTGATAATTTGTCAGAATAATGAATCATTTCTATATGAAAAATACTGTGCATTACTCCTCATTCCTCATCTGAATCTGCCCAGCTCTCCAGCTATAACCTTTAGTTTCTGTTATGATTTTTATTGCTGTTCTAAAAAGCCAATATAAACTCAGTATATTTTCTCCTGCTTCCAGAGAATTACATTTCTTAATCAAGGAGGATCTCTATTTTGATGGAGTCAATGGATAAAAAATCATGGTTCTTAGAGAGAAATAATTTAATGAGATCTCAAATCTTTTGGATGTCCTTCTGCAATGCCCCCATGGTTCAATACAGAAGCCATTCTACAGAATGCCATTCCTGTCACAATGCACATCCAGAGGTAAGGCTATCTTTGAGTCCTGATCACTGTCTTCCTGGAAAATAACTACTTCTCCTTTTACGATAGCATCACACTAGGAACTCTTGTGAAAACAGAAAGATCAAAAGCTCCTTACATCCCTTCCAAACTTACCATTTTCCAGAGTAGAGTTTACCTTGTTCCTGGAAATTCCATCTGGAGAAGTGGTGGAAACTCCTTCACTGGCAATATTCAAGACTCAGCTTGATGGGTGTGGATAATCTATTCTAAACCCCTGCTTTCCACAGCAGTTCAGATGCTACCCAGAAGTCCTTTTCAATTTAGGCATTACTATGACACACAATCACACATTTGCTCAAATGCAGTTACTCCATTCTCCATTGCAGTTTTCAAAAGCTGAGGTAAAACTTTACAAAGTCATCTGATCTTGTGGGTTTATAATGCCATTGCTGGTTCTTTCAATACCAACTCGGTATTTCTTTTAAGTCTTAACCTGTGAAAAGTTTTACCCACGTAGTATTGCAGTATATTGAACACTTATATACATCATGTATTTACATCATTAATTGGCTTTACTCTTTAGCCCTAAAAAGTGACTCTGCAGGCTGCTGTAGGTTTCTGCACCACCACAGCAGACTCACAGCAGGAACTGTGAGCAGAGCACACATTTGTCTGTGCACAAACACTCCTCACATTTCCTAAGGTGGTTACTTGGGTCTGACAGTTCATTACCTCTGGCTTTATCTCTCAACCCAAAGGATATGTTTACACATCTGGCTAAAATCTTTCCTCGCCTGTTTTATTTGTAATTTTCTTTGTAAAATCACCATTCTCTCACTTGTTGCTCTTCACATCTTTACAGAATTGTTTGCCAAACTTCTTTGTCTATTTTACTGATGAAGTACTGAGGAAACAAAAGATAATGTCATATTAAAATATGCTCTCTGGCTGGGATACACTCTGGTTTTGTAACAAAATACTGTGTACCTACTAGGACAATATGTCATACTCCTATGGCCAAAGATTGGATTGCAATTGCTGGCAGCTTAAGCAGAATTAATTTCTTCACCGAAGTCCAGATCTTATTAAAAAGAAAAATTTCTATAAAAGCTGCCTGTCAATATATTCCCAAGAACTGTTTCAAGAGATGACATTTTACATTCTTCTATATGAAAAATCTTAACTTCTAGCTATATTTACCTCCTCCCAAATGAAACAATTTCACCACAAATTTACAAAAAATATAAAATTAGATTGAGTACCAAACTCAAGCTGGCAAACTTGGTGAGAGTACTTTATTAGCAAACTTTGAAGCAATCCATGGATTTCTTCAAATGTTAAATGTTACCTACTTCTCCCTGTGCTAGTCCCTAGGGCCAGCAATTCTCATTTTCCTTGAAATTTCTGCAGGGAAAAATGCAGAGCGTGAACTTTCCCTTGCCTGTGTCTACAGGTAGATCATATTCTTGATTTCAGTTTTCAAGGAGGAGGTGTAGAAACTGTCCTGGTATCACCTAAAACCATGCCAGATTACCTGTTCCAGTAGTCCAGCCCTACCTCTGGCTACTCTACCAGGGGTTAAGGCTGGGAGAAATATTTTTTCTGATCTTTCATCATTCAGATAATTTCCTGCTACAATGATCTTCTCTATCCAGCTATCAAGACAATGATCCCTAAGCACTTACTACTAGTAGTCTTTCCGTAAAGGTCACTGTACTCTACAAATGATTTATGGCAACCTGTAATATAAGAGGGAAGACAAAAAAATGCCCTGCAAAAGAAAAAAAAAGTGAAACAACTGCATCATGGTTTACTCTAATTTTGTTTATCTAAGACTGTGGCTGAACAAACTCTCAGAAGCTTTTTGGCCTGTGAAACAGTATCTGCAAATCTTTAAACAACGTGCTTTTTAATGGTTGGATTAACTCAAACTGTACAAACCCCCTTAGACTAAGATTGCTCTGCTTTCATGTGAAGTAGCAAGGCAGTGTGTCACAGAAATAAATAAAGATTTTGTCCTGTTAACTCTCAGCCTACCAATCATGGAAAAGGGGGCAAAAGGCCTTGTTATGTGGCCTGTGATCTTATCCCTTATTCTTTCTGACCAGTACAAACTGTCAGGAAAGAAATAGCTCTGCTGATAAGAAGGAATATCTCCCTCTCTTTTAAGTGGAAGTATAGTAGCTGTTCTCCTTTAAGTCAAACAGAGCTCATAGTGTGGTATTTATTTAAGAAATTTTCCAATACGATGAATTATTAACTTGTTTTGGTTGTGTCTTTTTGGATTAGGCTGAGGAAAAGAAGTACAACTCCCACAATGTCTCCAGATCTCAGCATCACTTTTCTTTTGATCAGTACACTTTGGACTTACAGAAGCAAACTGCAATCATATTATCAGTAAAAGAAAAAAACTTTTGAAAAACAGCATTTGTATTAACATTTTAATCAGATGCTTTTGAAATCATCTTCAATGAACAGCAGTTAACTCAAACACCCACCTGGGACAGCAAAGTCAGTTTGATGTTTGTATATTCTTGCTTACTGAGACCTTCCAACAGGAAGAGCTTGGTTATTAAAAAACAACTGCCTGTGTATTTACATGAAGCTTTTAGGAAAGGCAGTTGGAAAAACGGTGCCTTTTTATATTGCTGACAACCAACTTCGCTTCCATGGGGGATATTTGAACATCATGCCTAATGTTGTCTGAAGCAGGGGCTTAAATGAGAAACAACTGGTTGATCCTTCTCTTAGCTGAGAACAAAGTGACAGGAGAGATAAGAGAGATTGCATGGGCTGAGTCTGGGCAAATTTGTTCTTTGCAATGCTTCTTGGTGCTTGAGCTTTCAAGTGATCAAACAGCAGAGCTATGGTTATGATTGCTTACCGGTCTGTTATGAACAAGGGAACTGGAAATTCTCCCTTTATTTGTGAGCCAAAGCAACCTAATCGTGGAAAAGATAAACTATGTGCTTTTATTGAGCACAATACAACAATATGCTGCTAACCTTGCAGCTGGTGCCAGTCATTAGTTTTCAAGAGGATTTTAAGCTCTTCAGTGCAACACCAAACACACCTAGAATGGACTCAAAGCAAAACATTCTCCTTGGCTCATCCAGGCTTTTCTTCCCCTTATAACTCTTATTCAACTTTCCCTCCCTCCTGAATTTCAGAAAAATTACTTAAATCTGGCTGTTGCAACAGAACACTGCCAGACTCAGCTTCTTTGCTGAATTTGGGTGAACAAATGTAGGTGATTTTGTGAGTTGGCAGAGACAGCAATATGAAATCAGGCTGGCTGTTCTGGTTAAATGAGCAGTCAAACAGTGTGTAAGATTAGGTTTCCAAACATAGCTCCCTGCCATATATTGAGGTAAGTAAAACCAGATCATTGCCCTTGTCTCCACTGAAATTATCTGAAGGCAGAATGAACATTTTGAAATTATGACTGCATTTTAAAAGACTTCTGAAAGATCACAGAACCCAGACATATAAGAAAATTTTCAAACCACAGGGAAGATAAGCTGAAAAACAAAGCAGTAGTGGCTAGACAAACCTCACTTGAAAGGCTTGATAACTTTTGTCTGACTGCTTTTGCAGAGGAAGTTAGGAGTTAGAATAACTATTCTGCTCTCAAAATCTAATACTGGGTTCCTAAAATTATTAAAAAAAAAAAAAAAAAAAGAGACAGAGAGAAGGACAATTAAAAAAGCACAGACATTTTGGCAGTATCCGGGGAAGTTTGACAAGTGGCAGCAGAAAGCACAAATCAAAAGACCATGTAAGTTCTTTTATTGTGGAAAATACCTGGAATTCCATGTTTATCTCACCACAGTAAGCTACTCAATGGTTATCTAAACTGCCCTTGTTTTGCCAGGTGACTCAATACATCTGTAGGTTTTACCCCATGTTAGTTTTAGTCTGGTGTGCTTAAAAGGCTACACAGCAACTCAATCTAAGCTCTTAAGTTTATGCATCTTCTTACAGTCATCACAGAGAGCAATCAGCTCAAACAAAAATCTCTTTGGTATCAGCTCAGAATTACTTGCCCCAGATGCTACACCTAAAATCATCTTGCTGTGATACATCACAAAAAAACCCTGCCCTTTCTCTGACAGTACATCACTAATAGGTATTGTGAGAAATCCACAAAAGTACATTAAAAAAACCCCAATCCTACATGAGAAGTATCTCACGAGGACCTGTTTGAGTACTTGTGAGTCTTTATTTTTTTCCCTTCATTTCCTTAGTTCTCCTTTTACAAATTATGGAAAGTTGCCTTAAATTACAAGCTGGCTTTGCCTCTATACCACAGCAACAAAGAAATCTGTCTAACATATTATAAGTGGAACTATTCTTGGCAAAATAATGCCTCTGAGACAGGTTTAAGTCATGCAGAAACAAGACTGAACTTGTGAGTTCACAGTTTCTTTAAAACAAACCAATACCTGCTCTCACAGCAGGAGGAAAAAAGATGTGTCAAGCCCAAAATATTACAGCAGGAGCTAGAGAAGACATGAGAAAAAAAGTAGCTTACTCATCTTCACTATTCAAGTATCTTCAGAGTAGAAGTCTACTGTTTTCTAACCCTTCAATTCAGAAGAGGCCCACAAAGTCCAGAGTCCTGAAGACTTCCAGTAAAAACATTAAGCCCTGCACATAAACATTCTCTATAATTAGAGAAGAAAGCATCTTGCTTTTTGAACAGCATATGACAAATTTTGAAACTATGAGATAAAATCAAATCGTATTTTAACATGGTTCAAGAGAAGCTTTTCTTCTGTAGACTGTCAGTTTCCCTCTTAAAAACATCTGATACCTACTGCAGTAACGTCATGTTTTTTGCACCTCTTAAAATCAACGCAGAAACATGTCTGGACAATAGGATAATAATAATGAACACTTAAGGACATTCCTTCTTACAGGGAGCAATGTTTTGAATATAACAGCCTATCCAAAAGCTTCCACTCCCTCTTACAGAAGCCCCACAGGAGAAAGCCGTGGCTCTTTATCCCAGCTGTACCTGGCTTGCAGGAGAATCACCAGAGGAGCAGCAAAGAACTGAGAGGTTCCTTTTCCTTCTCGTTTGTGTCACAGGAGCACAAGGGGTTGCCTCGTCCCCAAAAGCCATCCCCTCAGCAGCAGACTGTCACCAGCATGGAAGGGCAGAAGCAGGAGCAGCACAGGTCCCTCTTCCTCCTGGTGCAGCGTTTCCATAGGTGTGCACATGCGGCAGAGCCTCATCTGATGTGCAACTTCATTACACATCCGGCTGTATGAGTGAGTCACATACAAAATATACTGGCTTCTCATGGTTGCACACGGGTGGGGATTGAGCAAATACATTCACACATGGGCTGGAAACTACCCTTTTGTGACAGGATTAATGCCCAAGACCAAGGAGGTCACAATTTAGCAATGAAGGAAGAGGGTAAAACATGTACAGTAAGAAGGCATGAAAGAGCAATCAAAGTAACACAAATAGTTAATGCTGTGGTGAAATATCTTGAATTACGCTACAGCAACAACCAAGTGTTATACGTGACCTGTGCAGCGGTCCTGCATTACTGGAAGCTATTCACTGGCCTCATGAAGAAACCTGACTCCACTTGCTGTAGGGTTGCAGGCTCAGAATGGATTAAGGCAGTTGCTCAGGACAGGATTAGGATGCTGTGGCCGTGAGCCCGTGCAGCAGTGCCCGGCAGCTGCTGGTGTGCAGGAGCTGCGAGCCCGGCGTGCCGGGAGCCGCGGCGGCAGCAGGTGCCTGCCCGGGAAACCACGGCTGCAACGTCCGCTGTGGAAAACACTTGGTAAAAATAAAATAGAAGGGAAGTGCACATGAGCCAGAAATTAAATGCTTGCATCTGATATCAGAGGAAGAGCACGTCGGTCAGACAATCCGCTGGGGGTTTGAGCCAACTGTACCCTGGTCAGCAGGAACATTTTATTGACATCAACACCAGCACCACGAGGGCCAAGAAAAACATTCTGTGATCTGCGCCTCCTTGCTCCACCCCATCCCACCCTTCTGCTATGTTCTGAAGGGAGAGGTTCTCCACTGACTTCCAAAAAGGCTGGATGCTGTTTCATTCACATGTTTTCATTTTCATTTGCCAGTGACAGATACCATACTAATTGTCTCTGGTAAAGCAGAGTCCCTGGTCTGTGTAGTCAGAAATTCTGCTCTGCCCCACTCACCCACACATGCAAGAGGCTGGCAGGAGGCACCATCCTGCCTTTATTCCCAAGGCTGGACCTAGTATTAGCCAAAAAGATGGCAGCTTGGATTAGCAGCTGAAAATAAACTGGAACAATAGAGATCCTCTAAAAATCCCGAAAACGCTGCAGTAGTTACTGACAAATCGTGGTAGTTGCATTACTGTGGCGATCCCATTCTAAGAACAGAAGAATACAGAGGCTCTCTGTATATCTTCTATGTACTACACCACATCCCTGGGTAGTAGACATTGACATAATGTTGTCTGTTTAATGCAAAGCTATTAAACAATTTTAATATGAAATAGCTTTTTTAAAAAAAATAAAGATCATATGATATCCATAATGAAAAAGTGAAATTGGCACACAATATTTGTGAAGTTTTGAAGTGGGTTTTTCTTTACAGACTTTTAGGGAAATATATAATAGATAGAAATATAAGTAGATCAAGAATTTACTCAAAAAATTATCACTTCTCTGTAAAAAAAAGACTTTGTTTAGATCTACAAGAAATGTTATAGATGTTCTAATTTTTGGAGTACACTTTTTAAATGGAAGCATTTATGTTACAAGCGTACTTTTAAATTATTTTTTTACATTATTCTAAAAAATAATTCTTCCTTCCAAACAATATTTACTCTCTTTTAAATCAACCAACCAATGTCATGCACTGGTTTATTTGTTCAGCCAATGGGAAATAAGTGACATTTCTTTTTACTTATTCTAATCAAAGTCAAATATTTGTTCCTTCTGTGAGTAGTTTCCTACTAATTACAACAGTCTGATGTATAGTATTTTGTGTTACTAAAAATAGGGCTACAAATTAATAAATGCAGCTAAAATTATGCTTTCAAAGCACAGTGGAAGAAAGCCCAAAGCTCATACATAAACATTGACAGCAGGTCTGTTTCCAAACTTTAGACACCCACATGCCCACAACATAGGTGCAAATTGGAAAAGTCTCTGCTTGCTCATCTGGCAGGAAGTATATCTGAAATGAACATATCGTGTAGGATTTAAAAGCAGAGTCAACTTCTTTCAAATAAAAAAACCAAACCTTTTAACTCTGTTTTTCCACTCTACATTTTTCTCTTACTGCCTTCTTTCTCTCTTGAAGGACAGATATCTCCCTCCAGACTGAAGAAATATTTAGCTTCAATTGAAATTGAAGTACAGCTAGATTTTCTCTTTTGAATGAAATAATTGCAATGAAGATAGTTTATTAAAGGTATGTGTAAGAAATGTGTAAGAAACCCCTTCAAAGCTGAAACAGTCTTAATTGAGCCCTGGAATTTTCAGTCATGAGACATCAACGTAGTCAAGAATTCAGCAATACAAAACCGAACTGGACACTGATGTAGGTATCAGGAAGATCCAGTCTTACAACTAGCAAGAAGAGAATTTTGGAAGCTAAATCTCAAGATGTGGGACAAAATAATCTGTACTACTAAAGATCAGAACACACATGATGGCTGATTATCTCACATCCACCACCTCACAGGTGTTAAGAAATTGCCCTGAAGAGGCAGAACTCATGGTGAAAAACATATTATTGGTCTTCTGGATTTTGTAATCCAAAGATTACCAAAGATAACCTAAGAGAACAGCTTCTCTCTTCCTTTCCTTAATAACTAATTTTGAATTTTAGACTTTTTTTTTAAGTGAATTACACCTATGGCAGTGTATTGATCAGCCAATGAACTGAAGTAAATGACACTGCCCAGTGCTTACTAAGGCAGCAATCTCCTAGTGAATAACTGGAATCACTACAATCCCCTGCACAAGGGGCCACACAAAATGTAGTAGCACAAAAGGTACTAATTGGGACAAAAAATCCACAAGAGGAAAATCCACCAAAAGAGGACCCTTCAAAAGATTCCTGACTAACCAAAAGTCCCTGCATTGACTTGCTATGTCAAGATGCACAACTTGCTACCACAGATTCTGAATTTACTGAACTGGCACAATTACCATGACTGGGTGAATGTTAAAAACACACATCTCAGGGGCAGCTGTCAGAGTCACAGGTGTTGGCTGCAGTTTTAACAATAGCACTGTTTTTCCTGGGGTACTCAACTCATTTGAAGACAAAGGAAATTGAAATATATGTACATAAGCAATTGGCTTGTCTTATTCACTCTCGTTCTCCTATTTGAGCCCAGAAAAGACATTTAAATCCCAGTGACCATAGTTAAACCAAACCAGTTAATCAGGTGACTTCAGTGCAATCTGCCTTTGTTAGAACATCAACTGAAAAATGCTGTAAAGCAGCAGCAATAGTCCAGAGGTGTATTTACTTTGCTAATGACTGACATAAAAATGTGCTTCCATCCCAAGTGACAATGTGCAAATAGCACAAAAGTGCTTCCCAATGAGAAGCTAACAGGATTATTCAGCTGCAACAAGAACAACCCAAGCACATTCACAACCATTTGCAGGAAAATGGTTTTTGGACACAGCAAATTCACCATTTCTGAGGCTAATCACAGGTTACAGAGGGAGCCTTGACCAATGGCCAGGGAAGTCACACTGTCACCTCAGCACTACCACCAGCACAACCTGTTGCCCTCACCCAATACCTCTGCCTGGCTGTGATCATCTGCCAGACATGTGCTCCTCACACCTTCTGCAGCACCTCCAGAGCTATGGCCAAGTGAGAACACCTGCTCAAAACCAGCATGGCCAAAAGTGTCTGTAGACCAGAGCTTGCAGACTTTCATTATCACTTCTGTCACAAACTTATTGTGCTCTCATAAGTAAATAAGGGGTTTGAAATTAATTTTGGGATTTAGAGATCACTAACAAGCCCCATCTAGAATGGTGTCCTGAGGATGCTGTTCATCCCTGAGCCGGGCAGGAAGCAACTGGAGGTGGTTTGGTTTAAAAGCAGAGCTGGAAGGAGAGGCAGTGGCAAAGCATCCTTTGTGCAGACACCCTCCCCAGCTCTGCTGAAGGAGCCAGTGCTGCACTGAACCCATCCCCCAGGCAGGGCCCTGCTGGCTGTTTCAGTACAGATTTTGGCAGCCATCAACAGAGGCAACCCAGAAAGAACAAGTGCTAAACCCAGTATGTGCAAAAACACACCTATAAATGCCTCAGGACATTCTGGGCCAGAAAAGCTTAAGTTTCTGAAACCTAAGGAATCTCAGGTGTCTACAATAACTGGGAGAGGTTTCCATGGGCACCACTTTTGAAGGCAGCTGCCTGAAATATGCTTTAAGGGATACCAAAGTCCTAGATTCTTAACTGGATTTAACAATAGGTACTGGAACAAGATTACTGCAGGCATTTTCTTAGGCAACTGAATACAAAGCATTCTAAAAATACTTTTGCTTGTCACAAAATTAGATTAGAAGAATATATGTATAAAATTCACATGAACAAAGGTAAGTACGAACAACTACCTGGGACTTCTGAGTAACAAACAATACACACTGTTTAAAATGCAGAGGCGTTGCCACAGAAAAATAGTTACTAATCCTGTTGGGGCAAAGTAACTGCACTGGTGTGTGGTTTGCATGGGGGAGGGAAGGAAAAAGAAAAGGAATTGCTTTATTAGCCTTTTTGCAGCTTTGTTTTGTTTGCTTTCTCAAGAAAACCCCAGCTTTTCAGATTACTTTTAACTGATAGATATAAATGAAGAAACTTATATTTATCAAAGCAAGTATCAACAATCTAGTTAAACTTCATTTACTCCCAGAGATACCTTAGGGCTAGTAGTTGAATATGTACCTTAATAAGTTGCCTTACTTTTATAAACTAGAGGGTAAAATTGAAAGACTTTCCACTGAGACACTCTATTAGGAATATTCTTCTTCCTCAGCATTTTCACTCTGAGTGAATGCAAAGTAAATCCAGCTCTTTGTTCCTTTATCTATCAAGCTATTTATAAATATCTTGCAATCACAGCATTATCTGGGGGCTAAAGAGCATGTTTCAACTCAAAACAAATGGACATGTCATCTCATGTCCTTCCATAAACAAAAGCTAAGGGCTTGGAATCCAGCAGAGATTCAACCTCCTAATCATGCTGCGTATGTTCATTTTCATAGCTTTTCTTAGGTGCTTGTAACAGTGTAAAATAGAAGCAGTTGCCCATAACTTAGGGTGGCCCTGGAAAGCAATAAATTGTAGCACCAGATGTAGGTGAGACAGGGGACAGGTGTGGACACTGGGGAGGGTCCCCCTTGCTGAGCGTGCAGCGTGCTCGGCTGGGTTACACAGCCTGTCCGGGGACAGGGAACTGCTGTCTCACCCGGGCAGGGAAGCAGTGCCCATTGCTGGAGAGGAGGCAGGAACTCACAGCAATCACCTCCAACAACTTCTGAAACTTTACTTTTCCCAGCACAAACACCTACAGCCTATGCCGACACAACAGCAAGGTCTGGGTGTATGGCGCTGACTTCTCAGATACAAAGAGGCATTTTTTGGTGACATGTTAAGGACAGCAGTATGTGAACCAAGGGGTAATTCAATGAAATGGATGTTCCCAACTAGAAAAAATGCAGCATATCGAGATTAAAATCACATTCTTCACATTTTAAAACTGAATGTAATTTTTAACTCTGTTTTTTAACTTGCACAGACCAAAGAAGTGTTCATGTAGTACTAACACTAAATCAGTTTCTCCCAATTCCATGGCATCAACAGCAACCATGTAATGAATGCAAAATATACCAGTTCATTTTACATATTGTTATTTGTACATTAGCAAGTACTAAGTAAGTAACACCCAGACTCTGGGAGAAAGGTTAAATTGAAATGAATTCAAAAAATTCCCACTAATAACTCAGTTTCAAGATATAACTGAGTATAAAAGCAAGAAAGTTGTGACTAAAAATAAGAATCAATTTTGAAAGTGATTTCTTAACTTCTAGTGCTTTCAATTCTTTCACTTTAAAAGTCACTACACATTCCAAAAAATGTTTATTTAACCTTGCTTAATCAAGCAATGCAGAATATCAGAAAACCTTTATACCCTGTTTTTTCACCTGGAATTAGACAAAGTGCTTACCATATTCTGCAACCCCCTCATTGCCTAAATCCTACTGAGGATCTACATGGAAGAGTAGTTCCTCTCAAGTTCACATCTCTCAGTAGTCTTAGAACATTATGGTGTGTCTTTTTCCACATTTTTAAGCTCGGGCGTTGTCCCCACGCTCTCCCACCCAGACCCACCCGTTTCCATTCCTCACTGAGCGATTTGAACCAAGTGAACCCCGCAGCTCCAAGGCTGCTTCCCGTTATCCCATCCTGCCGTGCCAGAGGGGGGCCATCCCTTACCTACGGCTGTTTACTTCATCTGTCCTGACTGATGCGAGCACCAAAGTGCATTTACTGTCTCTCCAGAGGGACCAAGACTATCCCCTTTTGTTTATACCTCCAATCCCAAAGTCCCAATAGCCTTTCTGTTGCTCGACTTTCACCTCCAAATATGTTTACCCTCTACTCATGTAGTCTTACCCAAGGAAAAAAATCTATTAAGAAGTGCTCAAATGCTACCTATGATATCAAAACATACACTCAAAGTCAGTTTAACTAACTGATACTGCGATTCATGTAAAAAACAAAAAGCTTCAGTATTACAACAGATATCAAATCCTGGAATAAATGCTGTTGTAATTTTAGGTTCTATTTTAACAGTTAAAGGAGAGACATCTGGCAATAATCTACAAATAAATACACTGTCTCCATTCTTAGTTTCTCCTCCAAAACACTACCTAGGAAATTTTTGCAGCATGATTCATATAATCAACATGATACATTACAATGCCTTTCAAATAATTCCGAATTCTTAGTTCATTCAATAAAGAACTCATTTTTGAAAGAGAAAAGGGAACATGCACTGCCAGAAAACTTGCTTTATTGACTCAGCCCTGCTGCCAGCAGGAATGTGGTGAAGCAAACTCCATGATTTCAAAAGCATTTTTTCACAGCAAGGGCAGAAACAGAAAGAGGCTTATTTACCGAAATGTGAGATTCCACAGGTGAGGCCAGAGACGGTCTGAAATCCTCTTCTTTTAGTTCCAAAAGTTTTAATTTATGATGAAGTCTGTAATAATCCTTTCAAGCTGCCAGGTAGAAAGCACGCCATATCTCAGCCGTGTTTCCTTTCGCCCTTTTGCAGAGTAACTTTGTTATTTGCATAAAGCTTAGTCCTGGCCTATGGGACTTTTGGAACATCTACATGTTAGATTAGCTGTCTTGACATGCTCTATCAAGCATGACATCATGGATCTCCATGGTAACCTTAGCCACACCTGCCCAGATGCCAGAGTTACCTGTCATGTTCAGATCTAAATGAACATAAAAAACTCTCAACCACCATTTTCTCGGCAATCAGCCCTGCAAAGGCACCGGAAGGATTTGGGTTTTGTTTTTAATTGATTGAAATCTAATTTAGTTTGACAAGAAAATTTCTTCACGGAGCACTGCTTGAAGCGCTAGAGCTGCTCCTGACCCTTCCACACCTTCCAGCCTATCTCCTAGTCACACAACAACTGAAGAAAGCTGTGGCAAACTTCTTCCAGCTCACTTTCTTACCCCAGGCTCACAAGCTCCCGCTCAGAAAAAACTTCTACACATTCATTTTTGTTCTCTGCCCCTCAGAAAGGTTTTTTTAGAGGTGACTTGTAAAACAGGTTCACAGCAGGGATTACCCCCTCCCATTGCCAGGTTAGTATTTTAACCTCTTAATTGCTAACTCCTTTTCATGCTTGCAGCTACAGACCCAGCTTTTACACTTGTTCCTGCTTTCCTTCTCTGCTGACCAGAGTAAACCTCACCTAAGCAGGTGACTGTGTCCTTCCATGAGCTCCACAGCAGATGATTCACACTGTCTGAAACTGAAGACATCCCAGACTGTTTCCTTCTTGCTTTCTTTGTTTTCTTTCTAACTTCCCTGGAGATTACATTAGCACCTTCCTTTCATTACCACAGATGAGACAGCCTTGGCAGAGGTAATGTATTTAAAGCTCCTGCAGAAACTTGCATTACCTAAAAAAAAAAAATTTGTTCCTCGGCTTTACAGGCTTCCAGGTGGAGGGAGCTCTGGTTCCCAGCTGTGGACTTATCTTAGAAGGGGGAAAAGCTGCAATGTGAGGGTGAGCTGCTGGGCTGTGGGTGGCAGAGCTGTGGCCATTGGGTGCTGCATTCTCCTGTGCTGGGGCACACAAGGCGTGTCTGCACCCCCCCAGGCTGCTGCAAAGTCATGCTCCAGTTTACCACAGACCAGCTTAGCTGCAGGCTATTTGCCTTGCTGCAATACCCCAAGCCCCTTGTGCAAATAAAGATGCTCCTGGCCTCTGTGAGCTTTCCTTTACAGAACAGGGTATCACAAACAAGGCCACAAACCTTCAGAGGAGAAATGATCTGTGTGCACAGCTGGGAGGTTTCAGGTCATCACATTAGCTAACCATCAGTAATCCCTGCTGGCATTTTACCTGGCCATGATTGTACTTCTGATTTGTGGCAGATTATCAGGAGCAGAAATGAGTCCTCAGGAGGCACATCCAGGGAGGGATTTATCTGAATAAATGAAGCCTGGAGAAAGCCATTAGCACATACTGGAAGATGCAGACAACATTCAGCTGCCCTTGCTGGTGGAAGTGATACAGTAGGATGTGGCAGCATCAAATATGTTTTCCCTGATGTTTATTTCCTGCAAATAATGAGTCAGTTTGCCATAGTCAGATAATGATGGCTAAAATGGATAAGAGAAGAATGTTCACATAGAAGAAACTAGACAATTACCAATCTTGATTTTCTATTGGTTGTGGAGCTGACAGGGTTTAGAGCAACCTGGAAGAGAAATTTAATGATATACCAGGGGCTACATCCTGACTGTAAATCCTAGGGTATTTTATGTTTCAGCTGCACTATTTGACAGAGAGATTAGAAAATGGTGTTGCATTAACTACCATCTTTGGTAGGTGTCCTGCAGTGGGGAAATTCCCACCATGGACAATGTTGCCACTTTCCAGATATTGGAGTAGCTGAAGTAAGAAGGGAGAAAAGGAACCTGGAAAAGAACTTGTGACATTTTAAATCAAGTCTTCCCATACATCTTACAAATTTTGTTTGTGATACATGTATATGTTACATATACATACGTACTACATGCTTATGTAGTTTGTCTTCTATACCACTGCTACACACTTACATTTATAAGGGTGAAAAAAAGGAAGTATGGATGCTAAACACACATATACACCCTTCAAGGCAAAATTATACTATAGTCTTATTCATGGAGTGGCTAAGAAATCACGCATTATACGTACACATACATGCACACACACACAGCTGTGTGTATATATATATTTATACACACATACTTATGTGTATCTATATACAATTACATATAAACACACACAAACACACCAAATACTGATACGTGGGTGTGCACACAGAGACACAATTGGTAAGAAAATCCCCCTCTGAACTGTAATGCTATGATCATCATAGTCTTACTGCATCTGATGAGCCAGACAGTTGATACATCACATGCCAACTAAGCACCTTCCTTACAATCAACTTGTATTATTTATTTCTGCATGTTTTCATGTGGTTTTGGTTCAGCTTATACTTTTTAAAGTAAGGCTGAATGGCTACAGTCTTCAGTACTTCCCACTTCCAAGAAATACATTTCAATGCTCTAATAGTAGTTTTAAAGTAATTTTGTTTCAAAATTGTTAAAAAACTCATTACACACAACACATATAATCCATATGTCTAATCACCAAAAACTAGAAGCAGGAGAATGAATTTTACCCTCAATAAATTAGCAAGGAAGACACATTTTAAACAAGTATCAAGAGCAGTTACTGCATTCCTTCTGTAATTTACTGCCTTCAGAAAAAGCTCAAATTACAAAATGTGTAGGGTGTAATGTGTAGGGTGTAATGCTGTAGGCTGTTCAAACTAGGTTTGCAGTATCTGCAACACTGGAACTAAATATTTACATGACTCCAAAAGATCTAATCTCTGGATTTCGCCCCCCTCCCACCCCCTTTATTTAATTTGTATGCTATCTTTATCCACCACCCAGCACATTCCACACAGTCACTAAAGTTCATGGAAGAGATAAGTGGGGAGGAAAAAAAGTCCAGACTTTAAAAAAAAAAAAAGGAGTAAGACTGTTTAAAAATAAGGAATAGATCATCCTCATTAGAGCTGAAGTCTTGCAGCAATTTTAGCTGGATACAGATGGATTCTAACAGTGATAGCACCTGGGATCTCTAGAGACCCTGTAAAAGAGAAGTTCTAGGGGTGAGTTAACAAATTACAATCTTTCAAAACCTGTAACAGTCTGATCTTCAAAGCCTCTCAAGTGTGCAAAGCTTCAAAGAAGCTTGGATTCACTAAGAGCTTCCATAACAGAGTACAATGTTTTTCCAACTCATTTTTATTCCTTATTTACAATTAATTTGCTGCTAGTACTGAAGCACCTATAAACCACTAAGGAAAATGAACTTCTACAAAAAGGCTTACTGTCAATCATTTGTTAGACTGAGAATAACGAGCACAAGATTTTTTTAGACCAAACTCCAAATTCTGATGCTTGATGGAATAAAAATTAATTAAGGTAGATTGCTTGAGCAGATTAAACTCTGTTATTGCACCCAAAACCAGAGTCCAGAGTTAGGAAGAGATCCTTGCATGGCATTCCTTGAATTCAGAAGGTCGGCAGCCTCCACCTGCTCTGAGAGATACATCAGCATGTCACCTCTGCTCTGACCCCACATCTACTGCTCACTGCTGGAAAGCAACTGCAGGCAGAGGCACACCACCCTCAGGTATGCTGCTGACAGACAAATGTGGGTGTCAAAGCTCCCTGGAGGAGGCAGATAGCTATGGGTAAGCCTGTTCTGTTTGCATTACAAAACTCAAAAATAGAAAAGAAAGCAAATGAAAGGGTAACAGAGCCAGCTAAAGCACACAGACACTCTGCAGGTATTTTCTTTTCTCCCAGGCAGTGGTGCCAATACTGAAAGTGTAACAGAAGTTAGCAGCTGTTCCATATTTTCCCTTCAGCTGTGAAAAGTAGATTGAGACTCATATACTAAGATCAAGAGTCTCACCTTCACTCCTTTCTCTGTGTATGCTCTAAAAAAAAGGAAAAGCTCTTCAGAAATGTCAGTTTCAACAAACAATTCCAAGGTAATATTGAACAGATTGATTTTGTTTCTTTGAATTTCAAGGCAACATCTGAATCTCAGGCCACATCAAAAAAATTTATTTCATACTTTGTTACATTCTCGCCTTTTGTAATGAAGTAACACGCAATTTTGTAGGAGTTATAAGGACTGTTAAACAAAAGACATTATACAAATTTGACTTCCTTACCTGATCTCTCAGTCTCTCCTGGTGTCCCATTATTGCTGTGGCATGGTGGGGATATTTCTGTTTCAGATGCTCAAGAAAAGCCTCTCTTTTCCTGTCCATTTCTGAGGTTTGCATTCCCAGTATTTCTTTGGAACTGCGAGGGCCACCTACTGTATGTCTTCGAGGGATGTTGCGGGTGGACTTTGAGCTAGAAGAAGCGTGACTGCTCGGGGTCGAAAGGAGCTCTTTAGATCGGAGACATTCTGCATCGTCCAGTGATGTTACATGCAAACTGGGTTTTGCCTGGTCTGAAAAGAAACAAAAACCAAAAACAAACAGTTTATATTATAAAAACTTAATACTAACATTCACATTAGTAGCAAAATGGGAAAAAAAGATTGATATGAAAGCTAGGTACTTTTAAAAGTCTGGCAGTGTGCAATGGCATGTTCTGCATCATTAGGCATATACACATCATAGCAAGTGGCCCAGAAATAATCCCTTATATAAGCTATGCACATACTTATCTACTTTTATCACACAACTGCAGTATTGCCTCACAGAAAAGTGAGTATCATTAAAGTAGATGCTCCTTTTGTATCAACTTTACCTATGTGACTTGAAAAGAAGATCTGACAGGGTCGTTATTCCCTGACCTTTAAGTTCTACAGAATGCTTTCTACAAGAAGAAACAGATTTCTTCAATAGGGTCCAGAACACTTAATGGCCCCATAACTAGTATCCTTAAGGATGCAAACTGATAAAATTCCTTTGACAGAGCAGATTTGTAATCCTTAATCTTCTTTTTTCAGTGTGTTTTCAACATGTTCTGAAACACCTAGGAAATAATAAGAGGGTTTGGGAGTCTCTTTTTCCCGATTTGTGACTGTGGTCTGGTTTTAAATTTCATGGATCTCCCTCGGATTTTATATGTCTCAGGACAGTGGGCTGGAAAATTCTACACAATTTTTCCATAAACCATTTATTAAGAAATAGAATAAAAGCAAGTTCTGTGTGATCTAAAAAAAAGGGGGGAAAAAAACCTCAGATAAATTTTACTACTTTAAAATCTACTTTAAGACCAAAGATCGCGACGACATTTGTAAAGAGATAGGCAGACACTGTGGGTATGTAAGTGCTGGCTTATCTTCAGGTAACTCTGTAACATGAACCCTCTGGTGCTCAGAAACTTGTAGACTGGAGCCTTGTTACCTAATACCTTTGAAAAAAAACCCTCACTCCTTTGTCAGCAAAGGAAAAAAAAAACCTAACAAAAACTTGAAGTACTGAAAAGGCCTCTCCAGGTCTGATGTGGCCTTCCTCATCTTTACCAGACAGACTCAGACTCTCATGCCCCTGAGTGTTAACCCTTCCCAGCATCTCCCCAGGAGCAAGGAGCTCCTTCTTCTACCTGTTTTGAATAAATTTTTATTTCTCTCTGTCTGACACTTTTTGCCTCAGAGCCCCTTATCCTCCCCCTGACGTTTCTCCCGTGTGCTGCCATTATACAGCACCACTGTTTGGAAACAGGCACCTACTCACTTCTTTTTATGGTTCAGTCAGTCATTCTGACACTGTGTGTGGTAGGCACTCCACTTGCCTCAGGATTTTATGCTGAGGATTTCTCAGCTTTCTGGTGTGCATTGCCAGTTGCCTGCCACATGCCATGGAACATCAAACCCCAGTAATAAAGCAAATCCTCCACCGGTGGAGCCGCTGCTGGATGTCCAACCAATTCACATAGGGAATCAATTTCCTTGGGTTCTGTAACAGAACTTGGCCCTGGTCCTCAAAGACTTTCCATGTTTCTGTAAACTCCCCATGCTTTTGAAGGGCTCCAAAATTTTCAATAATGCCCTCTTGTTTGCATTCATGGAAACCTATCCTGAAAGCAGATGCAAGCACAGGGGCACAGACTGCAGGTGACACCATGGTTTGATGAGCACAGATTTGGACACAACTTTGTGAGCAGGTTTGGTTCACAGGGAAGTCTTACTTTCACACAGATTCAAAATGTCATCTGTGAGCTTCACAGCACCTTCTAAGACCTTCTTAGCAGCACAATCCTGGTTAAACCTTCAGAGCAGCACCCTCACCTTCGTGTACGAACATGCATGCACTCAACTTTTTCAGGCACAACTCAATTAAGAAAGAGCCATCCTCTCTGCTTATTGAAAAGTCAGAGCATGGGCCACCAGGTACACTGAGCTTGTTTGAGAAAAATGGCAAACAGGAAAATTTTGCTTGCAAGAAGCCAGCGTGGCTACTCCAGATACACTCAAGTGAAAACAGTTTCTGAAAGCTGCACAGGCATTCCAATGGATTTTACATGGGAGGGAAACTAGGTAGGTTGGGACTGGGTGGAATTTACCATCTTTGATTTGTTGTGCCAAGAGCCTAGAGGTTATATCCCTGAGGCTGCTGGAACAAAGGCACAGACATAAAATAAGGGATTTTCTTGGAGCTGGAGGGAGTCAGCACGAGCACAAGTGACTGAGTGCAGCAATTTGGTATAAGCCCTCAAAGTACAGTCACAGCAGCAGTTTCAATCACTGAAGTGATGGCAGGCACTTCCTCAAGAAGGCAGGTAAACCTATGCTGACAAGCACAACCCAGAACTCATGAGTGTGTATTTTGGGTCCTAAATCTCTCTCATGTGAAGTCTTTCTCTATTCTGCACTTCAGTAATTTCAATAGTTTAAGAAAGAGCTAATTATTTGGCACATAAAGAGACATATCAAGTAAAGTGTTTTACCACTGTTTGTTATTAGGTGAAACTTTGAAAAGGAATCAAGAATAACATACTTTTCTTATACTGTATTAGAAAGATCAACAAATTCTCTTATTTTTTGTTCATATATTTGGAAAATACTGCATAAATACCAGTGAAAAGAAAGGAATGTAAATTATGCAAACTAATTTCTCATCTTGCCAGAAAGCTGACTTGGGCATGCAGCAAGATCCTGGTTCTGTATCACTGCAGCACACAGCAGCACATTACTTTCTTTGCAAACTAAAATCTGTTGCCTTTCAATATGGGTCTTTTCTCTACTAACTGCTGAAAAAAATGTTTTGAACCACTTCCTGGACAGGGATAAGTGACTTCAATGGCACTGGGCTGCTGAAACTCCCCTGTGGATCTCGAGACACATCAGTTCTACAGATGCTGTGTATACCACAGTGCTATAGGGAGGAAAAACTGAGAGAGATTTTCTGGATTTTGGAGTGCTCAATAACATCGTGGGGTAAACCTTCCATATCTTCCAAGTGAAGATAACAGGCCTAGCAAATCAATCTCCATAGATAACTGTGAAATGTGTGAAACATCAAGTGATGGTTCCCAGATGAGCACTAAGAGTAGGAAAAGGATAAATTATGCAAGTACCCTCCTTGGGAAAGGAGCAAAGAGAAGGGAATAGAAAACACAGAGGTGTGAGATAAGCTTGTCTCCCTCCCTCCCTCATTTTCAGAAGCTAAAAGCTGAAGGTCTTTCTGTTCAATAAAGCAGCAAGTCTAGAGGGCAACTAAAAGCAAGACTTGCTGATTGACAGGGAGGAATTTGGTTATCCAAAGACCTGAGTAACTCTTATAGTTGATTTGCTTCTCTGATCTGAAAACAAGCTTCAAGATTTCTTAACATCACCACCACCCATTACAACAGTAAAGGCCCACGTCTGCAGAGTAGGAGGAGTATGTCTAGGATTAGCAGCAAGATTATCATGACGGATTAATGGCTCTGAGCTAGGAGAAAAAAAATAGAAAAATAAAAAAGTCCTTTGATATGTCCTGGTATGTAATTCTTCTAAGTCACAGCCTCCAAGAAGTCTACAAAGGTCAGGAAAGTCACTTTGCTTCATTACTTTAAATACTATGAAAGTTTTAATAGTCCTGTTTTGCAACCCAGGTGACATGAGAAAAGAACATTTTCAGAATAACTTCAGAAAGGAACAAGTGTGGACCTGACCCATACTGATATTAGTGAAACTGAGCCTTGAAGCGAACCCCATTCAATACTAAAATCTTTAAAAAGAATATGGATTTAACAGCATGAGTCAAACCAACCTCTGTTACATTTATGTTAGCAGTAAATGTGATAGTATTTGGAATTGTTCTAATTTACTTCACTGTCTTTACAATTAGCTCTCTTTCCAATGTAAATTTTGGATAGGGGCCAAAACTACTACATTTGGTTATGAGCTTTCAGCACTCAACATTTTTGTGAACTATAGAATCAATCTGGTAAGACCTCTGTTTTCCTAGCTCCACATGGATCTGAGGCAGTTTCATACAACCCTTACAGAAGAAATGTGTTACTGAAGGCTTTTTTTTCCCCTAGTCAGACACATTCTTGAAGTGAAGATTTCCGTCCCACTAAACATAAACAGACACAAGTTACTCACAATGCTCAGTAATTTTACTTAAAAAGTAATTCAAAATAACATCAATCAATTAATGAACCCCAATAAAAAAAAAAAAGGAAGAACATTTTTTGTTTACTCCCAAATTGCTAATACACTATTTGTTGGCATAAATTGTGTGGTTTTTTTTAAACCACATGCAATATTTGTTCCACAGAAGCACAGTAACACAACTTTTCCTGAAATGCCTTTGAGGTATACAAGACGCAGGAAATGGGAATGTTCACAGGTGCCCCACAAACACTGTAACAGATAGAGATTAGATTTGGTGTTTGTCAGGCTACCTGAATGTTATGTTTCACGTGGAATGGCCCATGTAGAATTCTCCAGGAAATAGTTTTCGTTCACTTTATAGGAAATAGATAGCGCAGCAGTGAATGTATGAATGCACAGCGGCGGAGCCGCCGTGGAAATCCTGCTTAGACAGTCCTGGCTTCGCTCCAGAACAAACCCCAGTGGTTTCACTGAAAGTAAACTAACCCTGTCACAATCTGCCGTGGATCTCCCTCTTTTAGCAGATACCCCGAGGTAAAGATGAGCTCAAACCCACTTTTAGGAAGGAAGAGCTATTTCTCTGCCATAGCTGAGGCTGGCAGAGCATTTAAAGGGAAGGGGACACGCTGTCCCCACCTCAGCCTCGGCACCGGCAGGATCCGCATCCGTGACAGCCATGCAGCGTGCTCCGGCTTCGGACGGCACACAGAGATCTCTCCAGAGAGAAAGTTAAACTCACAAACTTCCACTATTAGGGAAATGTGCACAGCAGAGCCATTAGTACAAGAAAAAAAGTGCCTTTTTTTTTTTTTCATGCATTTTGCCTCCAGTTATATAAAGCAGCAACGAGGGACATGCTTAAACGTAACTCCATCTTTGCCTTACTTTTATCGCCGCTTACTTACCCCTCGTCTGCCTGCTGTCTGTTGGGCAAGCCAGGCACAGCTCAAGTTTCTGGCTCTCATTTTCCTCCATTGTCCCTGCCTACCGCACAAGCTCCCCTCTCCAACTCGGAGCGGCACGGTCAGCGCCGGGCTCGGGGAGGAGGAGGAGGAGGAGGAGGAGGGAAGCGCTGGGCTGGCGGCGCAGCCCCGCGGGCGGCCCCGGCCCCGGCCCCGGCCCCCGCTTNGTGCCCCAAGCCCGGCCCCGGCCCCTCGGCGGCTCCGGGGGTGCCCCGGGCCCGGCCCCAACAGGTGACGGCTCCGCCGCCGCCCCTAGCCGGCCCGCGCCCCGCGGCAGCCGCGCCGCCGTGTGAAAGGCAACATTTCAAACGCGATTACAGGCCTGAGCCTCCGCTGGAATCCGAACCCGCAGCCTCTTAAATCTCTGTCATGGGACAAAAGCCTTTCCACACGGTATTTTTTTTTTTTTTTTTTTAAGCTCGTAACCACCAAGCCCACGTACATTCCTGATAAATGCTCCTCTGTCTGTTTTAGCGTCTAGTTTAAAAGTAATTCATTATATAAACTCTTTGAGGTTTTGTTTTCAGTTGGATTCTTTCAAGCTGCTCAGAGAATGAGGGAGAAAACCAAGATACAGGAATTCAACTTTAGTGAAGCCAATAAAAATGAATGGTAGCAATATGTAAGCAGGGACTTGGGTTAAGAGGGATTTTGAAGCCTCAGTAGCAAAACATATAGAAACATATAACTAATTCTCTTTTGGCAGATCAGAGGCCAGCAGCCTGCATGAAAATCGATAGATCTACCAGGCTGCAAAGCAAAAAAATAGCGTGGCTGAGAAGAATGAGATCAAATCCCACAGATTCCAGCAGATGCCACATGTGTTGATTTAGCAGAGAATATCAGACTGATTTAGTCTATCCAAATCATAACACTGAGTCAGAGATGGTGGAACAAACTTAGTGTTGAGTTACAGCATCAAGACCAGAAAGTTGTCCACAGACAACTTCATAATTAAATTAAGAACTAAGCATAACTGAGATACTAATAAAAATAGGCAATTTGTCACTTAAACTCATACTCCAACACCAGGTAGCAGTATCTTGGATGTCTTTTTAAACAGACCTAGCATAATATGGTCTTCCAAGTTTTCTTCAACTCTGACTTCAATATAACATCAGCCAAATTGTTTGCAATGACCTCTCAACCACCCAGTCCAGACAGACTAGGAAAATTCTCCTACGTTTCCTTCTGCATCTCAATCTGGCAGAAATGTCATCCTGTCTACTTAGATTATTGAGCACAGAAATGTTTTGTGTATATATAAATTCAGTACAGAAGCTCAAGAAGGATCACTCTCCTCATGCTCCTATCCTTCCCCTTCCAGTAAAAAAAAAAAAAGAAAAAAAAAGTTATCTGAGTAAATTGCAATGAGCAATTGATAAATGAACACAACTATTGTTTATTAGATCAGACATACATATTCTCTAGCACTTCAGAAATATTTATTTTCCTTTTTAACAACTAATTCTATATGGTCTTGGAACCTGGCAAAATTCCCAGGAATCTGGCATGGAAAACATAGAAAAGATGTAAATACAATTTAAACATTAGCACTGTTATTTAAGGTCTGCAGTACAGTGCTCCCAGCAGAATACCCCTATAGTTGCCCTGCAGTAATAAAGAAAACAGTGTGATTTTATTTAGAATAGTGTTTTTACTGGCCCTGAGTTCCTCCTGCTCATTCTGATTGTGGACTATTTTAGGAGAAGTGATGGCCAGCCATCCCACTTATCTGATATTTCTTTTGTGATATGAAGGAATGTACCTTTAACACCAAGGTTTTCCAGTGTCTGGACAATCGCAATGAGCCTCTTGCAATTTACATTCACAGCCAGCTGGAAGCATGAGAGGGTTCTTGCAGGAATAGTGAACACTGAACATCACCAACTTCAAGAAATGTAAAGTAACTCAGAAACCTCTGATGGAAAAAGAAAGCCAGTGCAGTTGCCTGGAGCAGCACCATGAAAGCCGTATCAAGACATTATCTGTACACAGGGCCCAGAAACTGAGGGTTCAAAAACTGAGGGCATTTAAAAAGACCTTATCCTAAAATAACACAAAAGAAAGTACAAAACATACTAGCATTAAATGCCTGAAAGGAAGGAATTTTTTCAGCCTTGTACAAAACCAGGGTTAGCTGTGGAGGTCAGTAATGTTTGTACCAAGAACCTTAATAAGAGAATCAGTGCATTCTAGCTCCTTAGAAGGCTTTCCTTCCATGCATGGTGGGGAAAAATACCTAGAAATTTACGACTAAAATAATGAGGACAACAACAACAATAATAATAATAAAAAAAATTAACTACCTACTTTTAGCCAGCACCTTTAGTTTCCATAGCCAAGAGCACAAGACAGAGTTGATCTCTTAACTTTCCCAGTCCCAGTGAACAGCCAGGTGCCCCTTGGGACAGTGCCAAACTGGTCCAGAACTGCTGCTTTCATGGCCACAGCAAGATGCTCCCACTGCTGAGACTGACAGTACATGGTATTGATAGTGCTGCTAAGGAGCCTGAGCAAACCGGACATCCAAAATGTAGAGACAGTCTGAGAGAGACTGTTTTTTTGGTTGTGGACCTGTGACTTGAAAACTGGGTGTCACCTTATGAGAACTTCTGCAGCGGCAGAAGTAGTTTCTCAAACAGGATTAAAGAGCATTGGCAAAGGAAGAGACTAAACATGGCGCAATTCAGTATCATCAAAATCAAACCAAACCAAAGAGCCTGCCCATAAAACATAATCACCACTCAGGAAACATAATCATCTCTGCTGCTGCTCAGGACAGGGAGCACTGGGACAGGAAGGTCTCAAAGCATGTCTCATGTTAAGGGAAAATTCCTTGGTCTCAAGTTGGATTTAATTTGTGTATCTAACAATGCCATTCTTTAAGATGTTACTGAAGTCTGTTTAGAGAATTAGTGAAACTCCTTTAGCAGCTGGAGACAGCGAGAACCATTACATTGTTAGGCTCAAATAAGGAGCACCCCAGTACAGTCACTGGGTTGAATCACTAGCAACAAGTTAAATAAACTTGATTAACCAGTTCATAGCATGCAATCAACATTTGTTTATCTGTGGGATCAACAATAACAGTGGTTCCTTTTAATTACTGTGCTCAGATCTGGATCCATCAATATCAAAACAATGCACTGAGAATAATTGCCAACAGGTTATGATGTTTTAATTGTGTTTAAAATTAATGTCCCAGAGCGACTTCAGCACTTCTGGATTTAGCATGTGCGTAAGAGGAACAATTAACAAATACCTGCTGCACTCAATTAGTCAAACTTATAATACACAACAATGACTCCATGGCTCTAGCAATTATTCAGAACTAAAAATCTGGGAAGCTAATTATTAATGGTTAAATCATAAGAAGTGCCCCGTAATTAAAGATCTGTCTCAATGTGAAATCCTGTAGCCACTGTGAAAAACGTCATGAATGCTCTCCACAGGAATTAGCTGGACACTATTTAACCTGTTGCAGTCCAGAAAAAAATACTAGACCTGGAGTGGTAAGGCAGAAGCCTGAGAGGAGTTATGAGGACTCAAGTAGGTCACACTGCAGCACCTTTCCAAGCCTTTATATGGCCAGAGATGGCTTGGGACTGCCCTGCAGGAGGGGAGCATCATGAGGATGCTCCAGCGTGTCAGAAAACCTCCCCTCTGTACTCTGGGGAATCATGGGTGGCTATTCTCTGCCAACCAGTCAGATTTGAAGTGGAGAAAGGAACTAACTCCAGAGAAAGAGCACTGACTGTGACCAAGCTCTGATTTCCTCCTTGGACAGCAGAGAGCAACTTCAGGGCTGCAGCTCATTTGAGCACATCTCTGCTCTCATCCATCCTCAGCATCTTCACTGCCAGGCTGGATGGTGGTCTGTCAATGCTTAAAATTAAAATAGACTCACTTCTGAAAGAAGAGGACTATGTTCAAATAGCATGTTATCAAAGAGGATACAGTAACAGCCACTAGCTTGTACAAGCAAAATGAAAAAAATTCTGAGGTCTATCAATATGAATCCATGTAAATACATCTGGACGCAAAGAGGCTTAATTTTTTAATTGATTTTCTATTGATTAGATACTGTACAAAGAATTCCAGATTATTAAGATATGGAGGTGAGCTTTATGATCATTTGGTCTCATCCACTTAGTAAGAGATCTCAATGAAGCGGGTCCTATTTTAAATGCAAGCATAGTGGTTAAAATATTCAGTGCTTAAATTAAAGTAAAACATCTGTACTTGATTTTAAAAATTACAATGACAATCTAAAACAACTTCTGGGATTACTTACCATGAAATTACCGTCCCTGTTTAAAAATATGTGGAGAGTTTCAGTATTTATACTCTGTAAATTCCTGTTCAGTTAAGAAGTCAAGAATACTTGTGAGGAAAAATGAGCCCAAGGAGTGAAATGGTAACACTCAGCTGAAGCAAAAAAGTAAATTGAGTATGAGTTTTTCTGCTCATCTCCACAACAGAATTTCATGGTGTCTTGTCAGACCTACAAGTTTCAGGTCTTCAGAAAAGTTCAGAGACTTAACAGTGGTGCCAAGAGTCAGGCTTAATCACTAAAACAACTATACTAAAGACTGACTAAGAAGTTGAACATGAAATATTCAGGCAGAAGATATATTCATCCTTCCAATTCCATTTCAAATATAGCTCTGGGAAGTGGCTGTAATCACCTGTCACTTGGCATTGCAAAGCTGTCAGATGTGTATCTCCAAGTAACACATCAATCTTCATGCACTCCAAAAGACATTTTGTTCAAGTTCACAACTCTTACCTGGACTTAGGTTAAATAGGTTATATTTTCTGTTTCCCAAGTTTAAAATATTGGAGAGAGGAATGAAACAAAAAATAAATAAATTAAAACGCCTGAAAGCAGTGGACAATTTTGCATGCCCCAAATCAAACTGAGAAAAAAAACTGGTCATCACAAAGATGTGCTAACATTCAAGTGAAGAGAAAAACAAAAACAAACAAACAAACAAACAAAAAAAGAGGTGATTTAGTTCTTTAATAACTTTGTCCCCCTCTCTAATTTGGGACAATCCCAACAAAGCTAACAGTAGTTATACTTTAACATGACTTCCCTTTCCATTGCCCAAGGGAAGATGGAACAGAGCTAAATGAGCATAATTACAGGATCCATGTTTCTGACTCGTGCAATGGAACACCTTATTTCAGCCTTTGCACCCTCCTGCTGCCATCCCACCGTACCAAACTATGTGTATGACTACACTGCCACCAGCACAGGCAGCTTTGAGCTGGAGACCCTGACATGCCTCAGCTCCTCCTCACACCCACCAGCCCTTCCTTCACCACCACATTTTCCTACAGGAAGGTAAGGAAAGAGATCAGCCTGCAAACTCTGAAACAGAAAATATGATCATGTTTTTGTACGGTACCAAACACATTACTCTGTGAAAGCAAAATATGCCTTACACTGCAGAAATTTTAATCGCTACAGTTTAATGGAATTAAAAGCAATATGTGGGTGGGAAAGAACAGTATAGGGGATTGTTTCTGAAGGAGGTGGGCAAAAGGGAGGAGGGAAGGTTGCTTTAAAGTCCATCTGCTCTACATTCAAGTTCTATTTCTCCCTAGTGTAAAGAATTTCGGTTTTGATCAGTTCACTTTGGATGAATGGACTCAAAGAGAGCTCTGGTTGAGTTTGGATTCAAATTGATCCAACTTTTTAGCAGTGCCAGAAGAATAGACTTACTGCTTGAAACATTTATGATCACTCATTTCATGGACATCTGCAGGATCTGGTTGTAAATTTATGAGGCGACATGCTTTAGTGATCAAAAGTACCAGGAGCTTCTCTACACAAAGTGCAATTATACTTTGAAATAATATGAGAGATCCTTTATTTCAGCTTTTACCAAGTACACATCCAGTTTTATAAAATTGTCAGGTAACTGCTTGAATTAACAGGAAATACAAAGTATACTTCAATGGAGACTGGGAAATAAAGTAATAGTTCAAGTTATGCTGTGATTACCATAACTACCTATTTATCAACCAGCATTTCTGAGAAATATTCTACTGCAAAAAAAATCCCATTTCAAGAAAAAAATTGGTAAGTAATGATTAGAAATATAACGCAATGGCACCAGTGTTGCCAACCTACAGTAGTCACATAATTCATTATGATGGTCTTTCTTGAAAAGTAACACTTTTGGGAACACTATTCATTTTATCCATCTCTGGACTGTACCCAATCATATTTTCGACTTTTCTCAACAATGTCACTGGAAAGAGCTAGATTTTTTTCTAAGACTCAGACTAAAATCAAGTGAGAGGTCAGGACCATTGTGATTTAATGAATTGGACATTTAAAACTGTTTTTACTACAGTTTCTCCCTGTCCCCACTATAAAGGCAATACTATACAACAAATTACCATCTGAATATTTGAAAAGAGATAAAGACAAGCAGAATAAATTCGTACGGCTTTGTTTCTGTGCAGATCTGGTTTTTAACCCAGCAGGGATGGTCACAAGTTGTGGTATGTAAAGCTTTTATTTCTACCCTTTGTAGAGCACCAGCCTTTGAAGACAGATGTAGGAGCAGATGTCTAATGTAGACCTTTCAACTTGTAAATGTATCAATGACCTCTCCAACAGTATGTATGTCTCCCTCCTTCAAAATGCCTCTGTGACCTCCCTAGACCATGCTTGTGCTATTATTAAGATAACTTATTAGTAAGAAAGCAATTGGAGTTGACAGCAGTGGCACTGCTGTTCTTTTTCAGGCCTACCCAGTCTGTTCTGCTGGGATGCACACTTACTAATTCACTCTTCAGTATTTAGGGTTTCATAGCTTTAGGGCAACAGGGACCATTTGATTATCTTGTCTGATTTCTCATCTATCACAAGCCATTACATTTGATGTGGGATCCTCACACAAAAGCCAAAAGCTTAAATGAGATGAAGACATTACTGGTCTCAGGATACCAATGCTAGCATTTGTTTAAAACCCAACCACACATGCAATGAGATCTACCCAGATGATCAGCATAAGAAAGTGAAGGACATCAAGCTGCTTAACCCTGAGCAAAGTTCTCTCCTCTGCCTTTCATTTCCCACATGAGACATCCACCTTAAAAAAACCTCCTAACCATCCTAACCAAAGACATGATACACATATCTGGTCACTGTCTCCAGCACAGTCCATATTTTATGTATGAGAAAAAAAAACCTGATAGGAAAAACACCTCAAAACATACCTATTCTGATGTACATGGAAAGGAACAAATCCTACTGAGCACTGCACATTATTTGCTGAAAGGTGCAAGTGCGACAGTTGATGATAATCACTGCCTTTCATACAGAGCTGCCACTGCTGTTATTTGAGGGTGTACTGCAGGCAGGACATGGCTGATGGAGCTGCTGACTCGGGCATACCATGTCCAGCAGCAGCAGGACTGCCACAGTCCTCCACCCTGCAGCAACCACCCAGTAAAATACAGACTTTCTTGCTACCTGGGCTCAAATGGCTTTGCAAATATACCTGTTCTCATTTCAAAGACTATGTTGCAGTTATTTAACTCATGTTTAATTACCCTCAGTGCTAAGAAATTGCACTCTATTTCTTCATGGCAAAGTTGCCTTAACTGCAGTTTCCAAGGATCATTTTTATTCCCCTTTGCCAGCCAGACCCAACAGTGCTGTAGGATGAGGGCTAGGTAGGAAAACCATCTCACAACCTCCTCCTCACTCACTCACTGCTCAGCTCCATAAGACTTGCATTATCTTTTTGTCCTGGTTTTCTTCTTGGAAAACAAGTCTTTGCCTCTTTTCACTTTCTTTCCAGTGTTCTCATTTTCTTGCAGTACAGCTAGTGGGATTGTCAGAGCCTATTCTTCTGAACTTAATATACTAACAGTAAGAAAAGGGTACATGAACTAAATTTACCTCTGAAAACACTGGTGCAGCTGGATGCTGCATGAAAACACAGAACCCCCAGGGAAAGGGGACCTGAGGCTGGGGCACTCTGCCCAGCCGGAATGGGAGCCTGTGGCTGCAGCAACCCCCTCCCAAAAAGGGAAAGAATGTTTCTGGTTTTGCAAGGGTAAAATGTCCAAACACCAAGTGAGATGCCGTGTCGTGACTCATGTCATATCTTATTCCTTCTACAAGGAGAAGTCTGCTGCTCCTGTGCAAGAAGATAAAAAGGGAGAAGAAGTAACAAAGCTCTGTCTCATCAGGCCACAAGAAGCATACAGAACTGCCTGGGGTGAAGACAAGAATAAGCAACGTCAGCACAAGAAGGTGTCATATAAGGTTTAAGCTTTTTCAGTGGTAGAGTCTCTGTCTCTCTCATGAATAAATATATAACCCAAGGCAATTTAATTCCAGCTGTTCTGTACTTCTTACAAAAACTTTTCAAACCATAGGATGACTCACAGGTGAGCATTCCACTGACAATATAAAATGACATTTTATTAGGTATGTCCCTTTACAAACTGCAAGTCTGTACTGAGATATACAATTATGTCTCATAACATAGCATATGCCTTTACTTGCAGCACTGTGCAGGGTAGGGAATAGGCAGTAAGTAGTGACAATGACAGGTTTTCCTCAGTCCAGAAGAAAAGGCTGTTAAATATTAAATGGCAACATAGACAGCTTTTACAGCTTGTGTAAATACTACAATACTCTTATTTCCAAGACTGATTTGCAAAACGTAACTCTGTAATTTGTTCAATTTTACTTATGATTTTCAGACTATTGCTGTAATCTTTCATAATTAATATAATAAGGTCCAGTAATAAATTCCTGCTTTTTCTCACCCCTCTTTTGCTTTTTTGCTCTAGAACTGCCATGAAAAGATAATACTTCAAGACTGCAGCTGGAATGATAATTAAATCTTTTCACCAGCTGGAAGATATTCTGGGCAAAGTACTAGAAGGAAAGAAGCACCAAGATCTCTTTGAGACAAGATACATTATTATTTACATGCCTCCATTTCAGTCTTACAAGCTCCTGTAAGTCCTCTCTCACAACAGAGAGTGTCCTCGGAAGAGGGAGAAGAACTAAGTGAAGGATGAGTTTGCAGCTCATGAGTAGTATTCATGTAATGCTTTTAGTCTGCTCTTTTGCACTGTCTTCTGAAGTGCCTAAACTCGGCCAGAAAACACAGGCTGAATACCACAGTTAGGGGTAAAATGCTGCAGGCAGTAATTATCAATCACTTTGTTTTCTCAACCATCAAAGAAGGCAATTTGTTTGTTTTCCCCACCCAGCAAGGAAAAGACTGGGTGGTCTTCTGACTTAGGAGTCTGAGAAATACTCTTCTCAAGGACAAGGCTATCCCAGGCCTCTTGGGCAGCGTGAGCTCCTTTTTCAACATGGTCTTACACTGTATTTGATTTTAGTCACAGACATTAAGACTGTGGCAATGTTTTGCAAATCATCACTAAATACCTTTTCTTCATAGTGCCATGTAAATCTCCGGAGTGTTTCCAAGAAAGGAATAAAGCCTTGCTTGTGGAAAGGTAGCATATTTCCAGTTCCTCAGTTGTCTTCATCAGCATGGGACTGCCATGTCACAGAGATTTTTTTATCAGGTTAAAGACTAATTCCCCTCCATCTTGCAGTAGTTGTCACCAATTGCAAGAACATAGCGGTTTTATTCAATATGTAAGTAACTGTGAATTCTGATGCTATCATTTCATTGAGGGAGAGACATCCCAACTCAACATTAAGATAAAAACTCAGCACCTTGCAAAAAATTCAAACAATTCTCCTATTTATTTAAAAACATCTCTCGGATTGCTACACATTCAGACTTTAAAAAAAATGAATTAAAATTTTTTGTTTCCCCATCCCCTTCTTAAACAGTGTACTTCTGATAATACCTATGCTGAAAGCCATGCCAGTTGAAGTTGTTTGCATACTGAAAAACCTAAGTCATGGAGTGTTCAATGTTGCAATTCAGCTTCCCTTTGCATTAAAAGGAAGCTAGGAGAAAATGGGACAGGAACCAGGCTGAAAAGCTTTCTGAAAGCTGCAGCTGCAGCCAACAGCTGAAATTTAAAATCAGACAGTATTTTCTCTCCCCATCTTGTGGGCTCTGCCACAGTTTCAATAAACCACAAATTTAGCCACAGAGGCACTATCGCTTGTAATTTTCTTTTGCTGATGGAGCTAAAATAAGAACCATTAACACTTCCCCAACTTCAGAAAGCAGCATATGTCACTCTCCAATAGGGCTCTTGACGGGTTCCATGTGGACAATGTATTAGGCAAGTAGCAATCCCCAAATATGGTACTGTGAGATTAGCAATTTAATATTGCAGTGAGAACATGAAAAACAAGATCATAGGGGTCAAGGAAAGCACAAGCAAGAACTGCTGCCATTTCCCAACCCAGTGAGAAAACAGACCTGTGATAGCCAGCAGACATGACTCCCTTGGATTTCCAGAGGGCATGTAGCAACATCCCTCAATAAAGAAACAAAAAGAGGAGATCTTCCCGTTGATAAAAAACTGAATAAAGATTGGAAAAACCCTGTAGGAACAAAAGCCAAATTTCCCTGGAGATGTAGATTACCAATCACACAGAGTGGACTGGTTCAGGCAGCTCTCTACATTAGTGAGCTGAAAAAGAGGGTTTAAGTGAGGTGGCAGAGCTTACCGAGTACATTCTGATATTCAGGGAAGACAAGGGCTGGTTGCAAGGAAGAGACTTCATAAGATTCACTGACTAGGCAGTAAATTGACAGCTGAAATCCCATGTAGACAAATCTAAAGCGATGTGCATTGACATTGAACAAACTGGTATTGCTCAAAAAGAGAGTTTGAGGTTAGAACCATTTTTTAAAAATTTCAGCTCAGTGCTCATTAGTGATAAAAAAACCAAATAGATGTTAGAAAATGCTAGGAAAAGAATAGCAAACAAGGCAGAAAATACCATTATGCTACTGTACAAAACCACAGTCTATTTTGAATATTGCATGCAATTTTAATTTACTCCAGGTCAAAAAAGATACCATAGAAATGTTAAGAAAAAGGCAGCATGGATGATCAAAGTTACAGAAGCGTTTCTGTTCAAGGAACAACTGAATTATGTAGGACTCTCCATTACAAAAACAGATGACTCAAACATCTGTTTGAGGTCTATGAGTGACAGAAGTTGGATGGAAAAAGACTGGTCATTGTCTCTCTCAATACAGACTGTAGGGTCATCAAATGAAAGAAGTGAGCTAATGATTCAAAACTAATTGATGTGAATATTAATTTCACAGAGCATTACAGAAGTGCTGGTAAGCTCGGGAACTTCCTGCTGCAGGACATTGCAGTTACAGAGTTATGAGGAGTTTAAAAAAATAAAAAACAAGTTAATGGGAAAAAAAAAATCCATTGAGCACTGTTAAGAAAAAGGACATAATCCTTGTTTTTCCTCAACTAATCTTTTAATTGCATATTTCTGGGAGCTGGGAGGATATTCCAGAAGTATGACTGCATACTTTCCTTGATTCCACATCCTTCTATAGGTGACAATCACCATTCAAGACAGGTTGTTGGGCCTGGTACAACTGCTCTAACACTTGACAAGGTACAAGAAGCCCTAATGCTGACAGCAACACTAAAGGAATAGACGGACATTACAACAGAAAAATAGCAACCCTAGACCTAAACAAAACACTCTGTGGTGAGAATAAAATGGAAATCTCCTCCTGAAGAGAGAATATGGGAGAAAATGAATGGCATACAATACATTAAGTCATGTCTTATCTGTTGTAGAAAATTGTCTACGCAGGAAAGGTAGTGCAGTGGAAGCTAGAGAATGAATTTGCAGTGCCTCAGCTATTCCACAGAGGTGACAGACAATGCAGGGTAAATCTTACATGGCATCAGCATCCAAGGCTCTGGATTCCATCAAGTGTCAGAACACTGTCAGACCTTTTGAACAAGGGATCTGTACAGCTTTGGGGGACTGAGATAATCTTTTTTCCCACATCAATTCCCTGCTACCAAGAAGCCACTCTGGAGGACTTTAGGTGCCCTGACATAGACTGAAGCACAGCGTGGCACCAAGCCTCCCGTGCCCTTCCCCATTTGTCTGGGATGTGAGACCTAGTGTACAGCAGGCAAGGCTGTGCAGATAGCACACAATACTTCACAAGGCAGCACTGGGATCTGGTAGGACTTTGGTAATTTCTTTGTTTAGAAGCACAAAATCTGAGTATCTGCTCACACTGCTGCACACAACCTTGCCATGAAGGCATTATATGCTTCTGTTCCTGTAGTTCCTTGGAGATTTGCTTTGACATTCCCTATTTGAAATGGGTAACCACCTCTATGCTTTCTCAGTCCAAGGAAACAGGAGATTTCTTCTTCTTTCTTTTTTTCTTCTTTTTTTTTTTTTTTCTAATCAGAAGGTATTTTTCAAGGGCAAAGAAGAATAATACACCTTTTATTAAGCAGTGATGCACAGTAAGAAACTTTTTAATAGCAGTTTCTCAAGGAATGTTACGGCTGGCTGACTTGAAAGAGACCTGTCCAAAATCTCATTAGCTTTTCAAGTAGTTTAGATAATTCTTACAGAATTATAAAACACACAGGAAAGCAATGGCAGTTTTGTACTTGAGATTATGTACTTGTGTGTTAACTGTAGAAACACATCAGAGGGGAGGAGTGTCATGCACTTGGAGCTACTGCTGTCACAGGGAGCTCCTGGGGATTGTTGCAGCAGACTCTTTGTAAACATTTTGTTTGCATGATTAAACATTGTTACTCAAGTGATGTACATATGATATACAGTGATGTATCTCAGTAACTCCTGACCTAGAAAATCTGAAGTAATTAAAAAAACCTCACAAAATCTTCATGGGTGTGGCACACACACGGTTTGTAACACCTTGCATAAGCAACCTTTGGATACTGTGGTTTGTGTAGAGCCAAATCTGTCCTCTGCTGGAGACCACAGCTCTGCACATGACCCTGCACAGGTGGCTGCTGGCTGGCAGATGCACTGGTTGTTCTAGAGATGTTTCACACCCATCTGCAATATTGGCACTGCAAATGACAGAAAATAAGAGTGCTCTTTTCTAGCTGATGGGAATTCTCCTGAGATACCACCAAAGAATCCCATTCCTTCCTTCTTTTGAGGGGAAACCAACCTGCCACACCTCACTTAGTCTCAGCCATCAAAAATACAAGCAAATATCCACCTAGTATCCACTTGGTAAGCACAGAGGTGAAAGAGGAACTGCTGAAGGTAGTTCATTGCACTGAATCTAGACCCCTGCTTTAGGATGGGGTGAATTAGTCTCCTGAGACACCTCTCCATGACTGTACAGCAGCATACACATTAGACTAAATGCCCAGCACATACAGAGCCAATGTTACAGGAGTTGACTCTTGCATGCAGAGAGCACTTATTGTTCAGTGGGCAGCTCTTCAGTAGAAGTAGTGGTGATCACTTGAAAACATCTGCACATATGGCTTTTTGGATGGCATGACACTTCCTTAAATATTTCTGAGAATAGAATAAAATTAACTTTTTATTTGGAAAAACATGTACTCCCTATACATGGAAATATCTCCTAATACTCTTTCTAACATTTCCACAATGTTTTAGACAGTGAGTGATTCCCATGTAGACGGTTTTCCTCGAGAGCCAAGCACATATTTAATTCTAAATTTTAGGCTCATGTTCCAGATTCTCTGTAGACTTTGCTACTTCTATTTTTGCCCAACTCTTTTTGTCATACTGTTTTGCTGCCAGCAGACTAGACAATCAGTTTTTTAAACACTTCTCTCTTGAAACAAAACAATCCAACCCAGATCATATCCTGAGGAGACTCACTACCATAAAATGCTGTTTTACAAGGCTGAGGATGGTCTGTCTTTCCCTTGCACTACAGTTCTGTTTGCAATCTCATACCAGATGGAGCTGTTGCATGATTCCTGCCCAGACTTTGAAAAGCAAAGCACAAAAGCCTGCTCTTAAAACTTCTGTCAGTAACACTTCATGAGTGGTCACTGTGGCTGCGCCAGAAGGGTTGCAAACAGTGCTTCCTTCTACCCTTTGACCCCAATCCATGTAGACACACTGCAGCATCCCCCCTGAGCTCTGCTGAGCTGTGTGGGGATCTCAGCTCTGTGCAGCACATGGCACCACACGGGGAGGTAACACCTCTCTCACATGAACACACGTGTGCACCCCACCACTGGCTGCTCAGCTGCTGCTTCTCTCACCTCTTGGCTCACCATCTTCACATATCTTGCTGACAGCATACCTTACTTTGCCTCATCTGGCACCCCCCAAGAAACACAGGAAGAAAAGCTATTTATAGACAAAGGCATGGTTAAAAGGCTGTGTTTTTGAAGCTGTTGGTAGCCGGATAGAGTGGATAGTTGGGCTGGTGAGAGGCCAAGAGCTGGCCTGGGGGGTTACAGCTGCTGAAGGCTGTTCAGCACCAGCACGACCACCATCAATAGAGAAAGCAAGTACCCACCTCCTGCAGGTGTTACAGCTGCTGTCCCCTAAAACACACAGCTCAGCAGCAGCAGAGGGAATTCACTTCCCATCTTGATATTTCATCTCAAGACTTGTCCTAGCATTCACTCTGTGGTCATGACCCGACTGTGCTCAGTGTCCTGCCAGTGAAATACTGGCAACTTTTGCAAAACTAAACAGTTTCCTACCATGGAAAGTCCCAGACCTTAGAGAAAATAGGTTGATCTCCACCCATGGTCTGTTTCAAAACTTCCTTCACAGCTTCAAATTATAGCCTACTAATGAAAGTATGGGGAAATCAGATGAACAGAGAAATCAGACTTTGACAATAGAGACACTAACAACATGCAAACCACTTTTTTTTTTTTCTAAAAAAGAAGTTTTTTAAAAAACTTTCATTTGTCTTTCATCAATGAAACACAATGAGTCCCAAAAGAAGAACATGCAGAAGCATGTCCTACAGGCTCCCTGTGGCTGGCAAGATCCCTATATGAAAGTCCAGAAACTTCATCAGGGCCTGCATAAGAAAAGTTAAATCTATTCTTAGATGCTGCTTTGGAAACCACAAACTGATTTTGAACACAGAAGAGCAGAAGTTCTCTTTGAGAGTCTTGAAATAACTTAAAATCTTCAGTCTTTTTCGAAGACCTCATTTGTTTTCAGGCTGAAGCCTCAGGCTATTGGCTCTCCCTATGGCCTCAAAACAGGCTAGACCACAAGAGATTCTGCTCCAAGCCAGTGTCATAAGATTGATTAACCACTTAAAACTCTATGTAAGGTCTCAGAATGGGTGGTAAGTGGAAGTACCTTTTACTCTGTAAAATTCATGGCATTTGTTTTTGTAGCTACACGGTGATGCAGGCACACACGCTTAGCACTTTGCACACACTGCAATGCCATGAGTGCAAACTGCTAAATTCTGAAGGAAAACTAAACTTTTATAATTGCTCATTAGTTATTGGAGTTGATGTCTGGTTGAAGATAAAAACAAAACAAAATATAAAGTTTTAGACTAAATACAAGCTGTGATGCTGGCAGAATTTTGAACTGATCTTATAAAATACCTGCACATGGGATATCGAGCACTACTTCTTAATGTTACTGAATGTTCTGCACAGGAGCAGTGTTAGATTTAAATCCCAACAAAGCATTAGTGTTGCCTATGGAAAGAAAAATACCCAAGGAATATATAGCCAATACACCCCCGAAAAAAAAAACCAAAAAAACTCCCTACACTTAAACTTGACTTGGGAAAGTCTTTACACATATTAGATAAAAGACTGTTCCTTCTTACCAGCAGCCAAGATCTTCTAATAACCCTACAATTTGTTAATCAACAAACATATGGTACTGCTTTAGGAAAACACACCATTCTGATTTTGCGTTTACATGGTCGGTTTCCTATAAAACTATTGTCAAGATTTAACCATTGTTATATAACCTAATAATTTTTATTCCTATACTTTAAATCAGCCAATAAGTACAGAAGTAAGAAGATAATTTTAATACAAACAATAAGTAAAATTCATTTTCACATAGTTTCCAGTGATGGATAAATTTCCACTTACCATGCTGAATCTCACCAATCTATAAAAATCACAACTTGCTGCAAAATTATGACATAAAAATTCTGTTGACTGTGACTCAAACCCTCTTAAAATCCACTACATTAAGTTTTTTAGGGCAAAGCTAAACTGCCAAGGCAAAATTTAGTGTAGCTTTATAATGTCTGCATAAGGTGGTTCCAACATATATATAACTTCATTAATGTGTTTTAACCTCTATTTTAAACACAAAAGAAACCTCGCTGTCTCCTAAAATGACACCACAGTTTCCTTACATGGAATATAATACTTCTAAATATTATTAGGTAAAAAATTTAAAAATTAGCTTATTATGTTTATTTTTTAATGAACCTTATTTGCTTAAATTTAAGTTTTAGACCAGTATGCCTATGTTGATCTAGTCTCTCTCTGCCTGTCACTGGCTTAATTTACCAATATTTGGCTGCTGGGCCATAACGTTTTCTGTCACCCTGATACAAATTCAGTGCCAGTCCATTCACAATGTCTCCTACCTTGCACAAACCTACCACCACTCAATCTGGGTGCCAGGCTGTGGTTTCTGCTGCTCAGCCTCCTGTTGGAAATGGGGTCAGCCTGCTCTCCAACTCTGCTCACAGACCACAGCAGCAGCTCCCTGACCTGAGCTGCTTCTACAACTCAGGATGTTTTTTGCCCCACGGTCAGCAGGCTTTGGCTGCCCTGGTTCTCTCTGCAGTGCCAGGGCTCCCCCACAGCCACCCCTGGCCAGGGACATTGCTCTAGGTTCTGCAGCAAGAGGCAGACTATTTTGTATTTTGCTATGTCACCCTGCAGATGAGGTGACATCGAAACAGCTCTGGTCAAAGCATGGAAAGGAACGACTGTCTCTGCCCAGACAAGAAAACTGTGAGCAAGAACAGGAAGTCTGGCAGAGAAGGTCTATAAAACAGTAAAGCTCATGGAGAAAGCTTAGGAAGGCATTGATGTTTTATGTTTGCTATTTAAATTAAAGATAGGCAGTTTTGAATATATATACATATTCTGCAGTTTGAGGCCATTAGGAGAGCTTGTTTTTTGGCTGTTTTTTCATGCTTTTAACATCAGACACAGATGTAGCACAAGTTTAAAAACACTTTCAAATACTTGCATATGGAAGTTCGTTTACAAGAAATGCCTTACAACGCCACTTCTCAACACTGAACATGACAATGCATTCAGTTCTATTTAAAGGAAGAGAGAGTTCTAAAATTTCTGAGTACCTGAAACACACTAAAAGCACCCAACATGTTTTTCAGCAAATTAAAACTTTTCTCTCTATTTTCAATGGCAGAATAAAAATGAAAGTTGAGCACGTGAATCCCTGAAATTTTTCTAACATTTAGTTTAAAGATTTAAATCTGGATTTTTACTTGCAAGAAATACAAGGCACAAAGTTACAGAAAAATAAAGTTATTTAAGAAAAATTAAATAAGAGAATGCCATAACCTTTAGTTATTTGGTACTATTCCAAATTTTATAGATTTATGTAGACTGGAAGACAGACATTCTTAAGTTATTAATTATTAAACTTTTAACTATCCCATATATACATCTCTATTCACAGTCACATAATGCTACCACTCTATCTTTCTCAGCATATGTCTCCCTCTCTAAATTGCTCATCATCAATTAAATTATAAACTCTATCAAGACACACAAGAATTTCCCGCACAGCATGTGATATAACGGTCCAGTGAGTTCCACTGTGAGTTTCAGGCTATTCCTCATAATACAATAAAGGATATTGTAAAATGCATTGCAGAAATTTCCCCTGAGTTAAATACTTGATTTTCACTTAAATGTAGCAATAATCTTCTGAAACAGATGCATGACTGAAATGAACATTAATAGTTTCACATACTGGCACATCATGACAGAGATCTTTAAGAAATTCAAAGCAGGTTATACTGTCTGCAGAAGATAAAAGTCCCGCCTGGCCAAGTCCCGAAATAGATCATGGGATAGGATGAGACACTCAATGCTGGAATGTGTCTCTTCTGAAAGGCTAACATGTACATGGTGGGGACAGTGTGTGTGGGTGCCTCGCCTGGGTGTACAAGCAGCTTCATGAGCAAATTCACACCTGCAGCAACATTCTTGGCTTGAAAGGGGCTGCAGAGAACCCTTGATAAATTAGCTGGCAGAAGATGTTTCTACCATCTCCAGCTTATTCTCATTTTTTAAAAATTATTTTCTTTCAGTTTTGCTGCATAAAAATTCAAGAATTTGCCTACCAAACCTCTGTTCCTATGGGTGGCAAAAGGAGAACAAATGTGAATTCTCAGCAGTTTAAGACTTTTGGGGTGCAGAGTCTCTTTGGCATTTGTATAATTGCTCCTACGAGGAGCTCATAAACAGCGGTGGAATTGCAGCCACTGGGATGAAGACAGATTTCCTACTGGCAGCCAAGGAGCAGCAGGGAGGCACAGACAGATCCTGGGTTTATTTTTACTGCACCCAAGCTTTGTTTTACTGCACCCTGAGTCAGCCCTGTGAGGAAAAAGCAGAGGGCAAGGGGATTTTGGGGGGTCCTATTGTGCTTCAGCACACACCCCACTGCATCAGGAGCACCTTCCTCGTGAAATGGAGGAGCACAAGGGTTTCCATCATGCCTCCATGCCCAGGTCCACATGGCCACTGCTCCCAGCATGACAGCACACACTTCTGGACGAAGGACAGAATTAGGTATGCCTTGAACACTGCGCTATTTTTGATTAAAGCAAAAGAGAAATGCATCTAGACAAACACTCTCATTCTACTCTGCTCACCTAGGGTACCTAACCCTGCCTTGAAGGAGGTTTGGATTGCTCTACTATTGATATTTAAACAGAACTCTTGATTCTAAATTGTTGGTGGAAGTACCCTAAAGCTATCTGAAACATCTGAAAAGATAACAACATTACAGATTTGTGGATGGGTAAAATTACCTCTTTCTCTTAATCCAAGATCCTGAATAAAGAAATGCTAATGTTTCTCAGAGGTACTCCAGCAGCTTAGACTGGTGCCTTGCAATACAGGCAGTAGCAGATCTGCTATTGTTTTCTTTTCTTACTGAACATTTCACCCTTGCTGTATCAGCGAATGAGTATCTACTGAGTTCAAAGCCATCACACAATACCCACAGTCCCCCCCTTAACAAAGAAGATAAAATGTACTATGTTTAAAATAAAATTAAATTTCTAGATAATAACAAGATTTATAAAATCATAACTTCATTTAAATGTTTTAACTTACTGAACTATTCTCCTCCTCCAGCAGACCGTTCTGCACCGTTATTAGGAACAAGAAGGGAATTTCCTCCTCAGACTATTCTTGAAATAGATTGCAGTAAGTCTTCCTTTCCAACCCCAGCCTTCAGCAGCAAAAGGAAGCAACTCTCAATCTACAGGCAGGAACAACCTCAGGAACTAAAAAAAACCCCAACCAAACAACCCTCATCCCAAAATTTTGACGATCACTTTATTAAATGTCAACACAGCCATTTCAGAAAGAATATCTCTATGAACTGTTTTAAAAGACTTCCTACTGCAGAAACCTAAATCATAGCATAATGCTTGCTTGTCTTGCCTTTCAAGTCCGGAAAGCTCTTTGTTAAGATCACTTGTAGTAAGGAAACAAGTTTTCACTCACTCTCTGTGTGTATTTTTGTAAGCCAGTCTTGTAAACAAACCAGTGATAGTTTATGGATGCCAATAGAGGACAGATTGTCTTTGCCATGAATGTTAAATGAAAATTTCTACATCATCCCCACACAGCCTTGGGAGATTTAGGAATTCACTCCATATGGCAGGGTCAACAGTCAGAAGACGGACAATGACAAAAAGGTTCAGGTGGCAACAGCCTCCTGACAACTTTATTGTCATTAATAGGCAAGGAAAAGGCAAAATATGTATCAAGTGGCTGTGTAAGTGTGCACTGCACAGCATGGAACAATCTCATTTCAAAGATCTCAATTAAGTGGAAGCCAAATCAATAGCTAAACCGTATGCAAGACCCTGAGATCAGCCTTGATATAGCAATGATGAAAGGTGGGCATTAGCTGAATTCAGCAACTGAGAAAACAGAGGGTTCTTTGGTTTCAGGGTGTGTTTGGGTTCACTGGGTTTTCTTAAAGATAGTGTTCTCTGTCTCTTCTTCACTTCTTCAGCCTGGAACACCTCCCCTCCTCTCTTACAGACCAAAGAAAGGAGCTTTGCACAACAGCTTGCAAAACTCCTTCTCAGAGATCCCTCTGTATCATTATGGGATTTGGAAGAGAGATTGATGCTGCAGCCTCAGGATCTTAAGAAAGGTGGAAGGCCAGAGTTGTCCCTCTCTACTCCATGCCTTCACCCTGGGATCTAATATAAAATCTTGAAAACTCAGCTGTGCTATGAGCACTTCAGTCTTCATAACCTTGTCAGGACTCTTCTGTGGAAACTGTGTTGACAAAATCATTCTCCACAATGTTTTTATGTAGCATTGGATTGGTAATCACAGAATTCTTCAATACTCCTAGAAAAACTCCTAGATTTACCAGTTCCTCACTCATATCTTTTTCTGACCTTGATGCAGACTTGGAAAACAGAGAAACCATGATCTAGCCTTTTAATAATAATATGAGGTGAAGAACTGTAACAGCACAACAGGATCATCACCTTCCTTAAAAGAAAGAGATAAAGAAAGTCCTTCCTAAGGACATACTTTCTCCCATCCCTGATCAATTCAAGACAATCTGATCAAGGATCAGGGAGATGAGAGTGCTCTGGACTCCTCTATGGATGTTTTATGTGCTGTATCAGGAGCCCAAGCTGCTCATTTAGGGATTGAAGTTCCATGACTAGAAGTCAGACATCTTTGAGAATAACAAACTGAACTAGAAATCATCATTAAATCAAAGCCTCACTGTAACAAAATGGCCTTTCACAGTAGAAAACTGCAAATCATGGGCAGATGCTCCATCAGTGCAAAAGAATCATCACAAACTGAAAACAGAATCTTGGAAAAACAAAGCATGCAGGAAATCCAGAAAGAACGGCGCTGGGGTCAATGTGACAGAGGAAAAGAACTGAAATTGGAAGATACTCTCTACTGGGAAAAGTCTAAAGAAATACAGGAAAAAATATTTCCACAAGTTTTCTGGCAAAGAAATCCTTCATTAGGAAGCAGGGAGATAAAAATGCTCCTGGGACAAATGCAGAGAGAGGTGTTTGGTGGCTCATGGCTACCTGCCATCAGATTAGCAGTGAATGCTCCTACCAGAGAGGCAGCAGGTATGAAAATACACTGATATACTGAAATTTTGTCCTGGGAAAGCATGTGACAATACTTTTAATTGACACTAGCAATACTTGCACCACCCAAAATATCAATAACATTTGTTACAGATTTATTCAGTTGATGACTTTTGTTTCATATGAGAAAAAGGAGTGCCGTCTCAGAGTAATTAGGTTGCCATACCAAAATCCATGTTCATTTAAATAGCAGACTAAATGCAAACAGATGCTGTCTTGATTTCACATTTAAAGTCCAAGACAATGGTTCCCAAAGCAGAGTCCCAAACTATGCATGGCCTGTTGCAGGGCTCTGAAAATTGAAATATCGTTTTACAGTGCCCAAAAAGCATATTTGGGGAATAAAGGGAATAAATTGCAGCTACCCTTCTTACACCCATGAACTTTGCCTCTTTTTGGAAGAGAAATGGAAGGAGGATAGTAGCAGGAGCCAGTAAGAGGCTGCAGCTATTTTGCATAAAATTGCCATTTAGCAGAGAATGAAGTTTTTGTAATGGTTTTTTACCATATCCTCATTTTACTCATCATGTTATCTCTGATTATGACGTTACAGAAGGTACTACTTTTCTGTTAATAATTTTCTTTTTTTTAAATGAAAACCCGTACTGACTGTAGCCTCCTCTGTCAGTCACTGGACACAGCCAAGGCGTAGGTGGGGAGAAGCAGCCACTGCCAGGATAATACACCACAGCTTAAACAGAGACTCAGAACTTTCATTCCAGTTCTTCCAAAAACTTGGTGTGTCCCCGTTTTGCCTTAATTCCCTTCCAGGAAGTAGGGGTGTAACCTGTGACAACTCTCTATTGCTGTGCATGGGAGTTTTGCTGCTACAGAAGTATCCTTTGAAGGTTTATCTTTGCACTCCTCAGGAGCAGTCCCTTAAACTTTAATGTGTTACCCACTGTAACACATTTCATAAATGTCTTCTGCAGAGGTATTGTGTCAGCATCATTGGGGAGATTTGTTTCAATGGTACAAATAATGCTTTTATCCCAGCTACACCATTCTTAAAACTAATAACTAATTGTTGTAATTCTGGTTTCGACAATCCTTATGACACAGAGAGCAAAAATTGTATACAGATTTAATTCCATCTTCCAGACAAGCTGAGCCATATCCAAGGGGGAGTTGAAAGATATCTAGAAGTTAAAGGAGGGAAGAGGTTTTCCCATATCCAACACACAACAATCCTACCACTTCTCCTCACATCTCCTTGCTTCTCAGAGCTCTGTCGTCTGCTCTCACAGCTGAGGTTTTCCCATCTCTATCAGCCTGATACCCAGCATCCAGGGCATCACCCTGGCAAGAGGAAGCCAGGGACAAAACACCACAGTCCAAGGAGAGCCTGGTGACAAATACATGTGAACTTATGCTCATTCTGTGGTGGCAGCACAGTACCTGGAGCATCTTGAGCTCAAGAGTAGATTAATATCACAGGACAATAACCCAGACCCAGGATAAGAACTCACATAGTGCTCAGTAGCTCTCTTGGATTTATGACATTTAAGCACACCCTGAGTGAGTGCTGCCAGCTGTCACTATCTCACTGCCTGGGCTGGAGTGTTTGGCATCCAAGAGGCAGGGAGTAGGTCTGATGCTGAAGACATGGGCACCACTTGAGACTCAGCTAAACAAAGACTGCTGAATGTCAGTAAAAACATTCAGTCCTGTGGCCTTAAAAAGAGGTTTCTGAGATTCCAAGCTTTTTAGAGTCATTTAACTTAAATTCTTGCTCTGATCTGGCTGCATACCCACAAAGACAAATTACACCAATTATTAAATGACACAAAAGCTACACAGCACTTGGAGTACTTTTGTCAAACTAACCAAGTAAAAAACTTGTAATTTAAGAGCCCACTAGAATAGAATAAAGAGAACTCCACCAATGGGTTCAAAAGCAAGCAAAAGCCAAACAGCCAAAGGAAAACAAAACATCAGAGACAGAAGGCTGGGAAGCTGCTTGTACTGGGTTTGCTGGGGAAGGTTTTGGTAGTGGAGGGACAGGGGGCTACAGGGGTGTCTTCTGTGGGAAGCTGCCAGAAGCTTTCTCCATGTCTGATAGAGCCAATTCCAGCTGGCTCCAGGATGACCCCACTCCTGGCCAAGGCTGAGCCCATCAGCCATGGTGGCTGTGCCTCTGGGATAACAAAGGGGAAGAAAGTTATTGCACAGAATCGATTGTGGCCAGAGAAGAGAGGAGTGAAGATATGTGAGACAATCAACTCTGAAGACACCAGTAAAGAAAAGGAGGGAGGAGGTGCTCCAAGAGCCAGAGCAGAGATTCCCCTGCAGCCCCATGGTGAAGAATGTGGTGAGGCAGGTTGTGTCCCTACAGCCCACAGAGGTCATTGGGGGAGCAGAGATCCACCTGCAGCTCATGGAGAACCCCATGCTGGAGCAGGTGGATGCCCAAAGGCAGCTGGACCCCCTGAGAAGCCTGCACTGGAGCAGGCTCCTGGCAGGACCTGTGGACCCATGGAGGGAGGAGCCCACGCTGGAGCAGGTTTGCTGGCAGGATTGTGACCCTATGGAGGACCCACGCTGGAGCAGATGGTGAAGAGCTGCAGCCTGTGGGAAGGATTCATGTCTCCTTGGTGGAGGGCTGTCTGCCCTGGGAGAGAGCCCATGCTGGAGCAGAGGAAGAGTGTGAGGAGCAGAAACAATGTGTGATGAGCTGACTGCTAACCCCATTCCCAATCTCCCTGCACTGCTGGCAGTGGGGGGGTAGAGAATTAAGAATAAAGATGAGGCTGGGAAGAAGGGAGGGTTGTGTTTTAAGACTTAACTTCTCATTATCCTACTCTGATTTGATTGGTAATAAATTAGACTAATTTCCCCAAGCAGTTTTGTCCGAGATGGTACCTGGTGAGTGATATCTCCTGGTCCTTGTCTCAACCTACAAGCATTTCATTACATTTTCTCTCCCCTGCTCAGCTGAAGAGGGAAATGATAGAGCAGCTTTGGTGGGCTCCTGGGATTTAGCCAGGGTTGACCCACCACACTGCTTCATTAAAAAACAATAAAATGAAAATTCATTGTAGTGAAAAAGAAAAGCATTCATCTCAATATATAAGATTAATAGGAGAATATTTATGTAATATTATAGTAGTTTAGTATATAGTATAGTGGCAAAAGGTGAAAATTAGTAGTAAACATATTACCCAAAAATGCAAATTACAAATAAAGAAGTGGTTACTGAAACTCCCAAAAATATATATTTATATGCATTGCCTGAATTAGAATAGAAATTATAGAATCACAGAATGGTTTGGTTTGGAAGGGGCCTTTAAAGATCATCTAGTCCAACCCCAAGAGCAGAATGGACACAAAAATGGACCTTTGAAAGACAGTGAAATGCAAGATATGTGAACCTCTGAAAAGATCATAGTAGGGGCAGAGAGTGGTGGATTTTGATGCACAGAACTGCAACATTCTGAGGATTAACAGTGGAGAAGAGGAAGAAGGTCTCACTGTAATTAAATTAATATAATAACCTCAGCTGTGCTACGTCTGAGATAGATCAGAATCAGGATTCCTATTGTAAATTAATCTCTCAAGAGAGGGTATGTGGGCAGTAGAGGAAAAAGGTGCTGTTCCTAAAATAAAGAGCTGTTCTGGAGTCAATCCATGTTGGTCAGAGAGAAAAGACTGCCAGATGAAGCCATCTGATTTGGATGGATATGTGCATGACTCAGAGGAGACACACACAGCTCTGGGGAGTTTTCAAACATGAGGGATGAATAGAATGCACAGAACACCAGACTATCCTACTTACCCAGCTGCACAAGCAAATCTGGGTTGATTTGTTATTATTACATGAGAGTTTGCTGTGCTGTTACACACATGCTAAGAGTGTTGCAAACATTTAGTGCTCAAAGCCATGAATTTACCTCATGTGTGCACTGAAGTACAGCAGGAAAGTGCATGGCTCCATTTATGCTGTTCTTTTGCCTTTCCTACAAAACTGAGGAAAAAATTGCTCTTAACAGAAATACATTGTCAGAGTTTGGAAGTAGATCTCAAAGAAAGCAGCTCACCTCTTCAAGGGAGCAAAAGCCAACTAGTGCGAAGTAAAGGAAGAAGCAGCCACAAACATCTAAAAATAGAAAGTCCAGTAGGAAGTTCCCTTACAGAGATTTAATCTGCTATTGTACTCAGATCCTGGCATTCCATGTTTAAATCTACAAGAAGCTATCATCTTTAATACATCATCTCCTTCCTACTGTTCTTTAAAGCAAAGAAGCTGATTAAACATCCTGCCACACTCCGGTAACCTTAACAGCACATTTCTTCATCTTGCACTGAAAAAGGTCAGTCACATGTTAAATTGCTCTTCTTTGTGTGAATTTACACTCAGCATAGGACTAAGTCAATAAGGGCTGTACTTCTGATCTTTTCAACAAACCAAGCACTAAAAAGTAGGACATTGCATCTTATTTCAGAGAGATGTTAAAAATTCAAGTATTTCTCGCTTTTTTAAAAAGTTTGACTTTTACATTTGCTTACTGAAGATCCAGATTAACTAGTGTGGTATGTTTTACTAGAATATGAATATCTCCCAAAGCAGTAAAAAAGCAAACACCTTTACCTTCATTTTATAAAGCAGTAATGACCTTAAAGGCTACAGCTTTATTGTTCCCTAAAATGTAAGTAGAAAATTCAGAGGAACGTTTTAAGGCTTTTAATGAAAAGAATAAAACCAAAAATAAAAATGTGAAATTATTAGACATTAGCATATATTAGCATTTATTTTATTTAAGAAGTAGTCCATACACACTTCTCTGAACAGTTGAACTACTGACTAAAAAGAGATAATTTCTATACAGCTGCCAAAATCCCATTTGTCAAAAAGTGTAATTATTCTGGGGAATACAGCAGTGGGACCTGGGAAGAACAATTTTTTTGAGGTTCTTGCTGTTGCCTGGCAATTCATTACAGTTTTTGTGCCTTTGGGTACCTGTTGAAATTGGTAGGAAAACGTGTTTTTTTTTAAGGCACAAGGTTGAAGGTTCTGCTGGATAATACTTTTCACATGAGATACATGAGTTGCATAGTTTCCAAAGCATACTTTTAATCACCTCCCTCTCACTCACATGAAAATAAAAACATGTGGCTTCTCTAGATTGTCATAGCAGCACAAGGGGTCAAGAAACAGAGGGAGATTGTGGGAGGACTTTCCCAAACATTTTCCTACACAGAGAAACAGGCTGGCTATTACATTCCACCTTTTTGGTACAGGAGGTGTTTCAAGTGGTGAAGGTCTTTGTTCTTTGCACAGCAGAAATACTACAATTCTGGCTAGGGAAAGGAATGGTGGACCAAATAGCTTTCCAATATACACAGGAAGTATGAAAATGAATGTGATTTTTGAGTTGGAAACCAGCAAATCTGTGAGTGTGATTCAACACCACTGCTCCTTGGGACAACAAGGGAGTTGGACTGGGCAGAGGAATTCTCCCTTCCACTTGTGGGCTTGCAAACAAAAACAAGATGCCAGAAGGTCAGAGCAGCACTAAGTCCAGGCTCCAGCAGCCCCTGGCACCCTCCCTCCCTGTCAGCCCAGAAGGGCTGCACCAGTGCCCCAGCCCAGGGGCTGAGGGGCACTCTGCTCTCCAGAAAGCCAGGAGGTGTTCCACACGTGAAGCTCTGGCATGTTTTGCAATACTGCTGGGTCACCAAATACAACCTGCAGTGTAATTGTGGTTAGCAGACATCCACAGTCTGGATTTTACAGGATCTGTCAAATGAAAATGAAAGGCAGTTCTGACCTTCACCTCAACTCCCTTGGTTTTTTGTACGTTAAGCACATCAACCTGGATGAGTAAACGGATACACTCCATGCCACCCTGGAGTACATCAGCTATGCTTCTTTACCTGCATCTAGAATGTAACCAAAACCTTTAAACTCCAGTCCCCTTTCCCTTCTCTGTGGGCCTTAAAGCAGTGATAGGAACCATGTTTTGGTACCACTGTTACTTTTTCCCCTTGGGATCTGTGATGGTAAGAAAAGGACAGGCAATTATTAATGGCTGTCCACTGTTAATAGTGCACACAGAACTCCTGATTGCAGAGGAAGCATAAACCCCTTCCTCACAGGATAAAAAGACAATCAATCTGAATACACAATGTACTTATTGCTTTTAGTATTTGCACCTGGTAACCTTTGAATCCAATAATACAACCTTAGTATTATATAATACAGGGCTAGTGTAGAATTTCTTTAATATGCAAACAAAAGAAACCAATTCTGTCATGTGAAACAACTGTCCAAGATACTTCTGGAGCAGCAATTTCCTTATTGTTTCTCAAAAAGATGCACAGTACCACAGAACTCCTCGTGTTCTCCTTGCTACATACACACACACACACGCTCACACTGCCCAAAAACACTGGGCAGTCATGCACTAAACATGAGAGTTGACAGCACCTCTGGAAATTCCCTCACAGCATGAGAACAGAGAGGGTCTACAAGAGCCCTCCAGCTAGGAAATTCAGCAAACGAAATGTGTAAGAGGAGCAAATGAAAGGCAGCTTTCTTGCAGCCACAGCTGCTGGGAAAGCAAGGAGCCACCTGGACAAGAAGAACTAACTCACCCCACACAGCTCCCACCAGTATCATGATGTTTTGCTGCAATGGAGGAGTTTCAACATGTAAAAGAAATTAGACTTATTTGATTTTAATTCCAGGCTCCCAAGAAATAAGCCTATTTCATGAGCTTTAACCTATTATAAGTTGGTAATGTTGCTGCAAGAACACATCCCTTCTTCCCTCAGCTGCTCACTTCCAGTCCCTGTCCCCACAAACCTCTGCACAGCCACACACTGAACCATGACAGCTCAAGGAAGTGGTCCTGCTGAAACTGACCTTAGAAAAGAAAAAAGAGATTTTCTTTTCTTTTTCTCTAGATTAGTGGTTTCACTGCAAAGCATAACTCACACTGAAACTCTATTATAGAAAGGAGGAAATTATTAATTGTGTATTGGGTTAATTACTAAAAGAGTGAATTGGCAAAAAATATTATTCCATATACTTTATTGAAAAGCTAACCACAATTTCCCCCACCAATTCCAGTAACAATCTGGATCCCTTTTTATGCTTTTAAGTTAATTTAAATTTCCTTTGATGCTGCGCCTGTTGGGGACACTTAGTAGGTGTGCTGAACATGAGGCACAGAAGATAATTACTTTGCTCTACTTGGCAGAGGTAGCCTATAGGTCTCACTACATCCAATCTCATCTAGTCTTGAAGGCAAAGAGGTCCTGAACATGTTCAAGTTGGGGTGAGAGCTCTAAACCCCCCAAAAAATGCAACCACTTCTCGTGCACCATATGGCAGCAATCCTGTGTCAGCAACGTTGTAAAATAGTTTTTCAGAGGAAGAATGAAGAGCAAGATCTCTGCTTGAAACTGAAGAGAGATTTATCCCACAAAAGTATGCAGCACATCATTACCCAAACCAGGACAAAGGCAGGACATCAGCGTTATAGGAACTTTAACAGTGAAGGTTCAGGGATTTGATGTGATGTCCAAGTGAAATTCCAGTTATAGTTTGCACAGTGCCATCAGACAGACAATACAGTTTTGCTGAGAAACTATTAATTTCATGTTGTGGAAGCAAAATATTAAGCTATGAGGTTCCATTATACTTGGAGCCTTTGACCCTGGTTTATCCTGGAGTTCAAGCCCTGATAATCTATGTGCTTGAAGCTTCTTGGTGGATAATGGAAAATTCTGCTCCATTTCCTCTGGGACTTCATGCTCATTAGTCACAGCATACCAATTAAAAGCTTTGTTAGAAAACCAGAGGAATGTGACACAGCACATGTACAAACCAGGAAGCTTCATTCACATATAACATGGATGAATGGCTCTGTATGGAAAGCCAAGCATGGCATATTAGCAGGTCGTGTGCATCAGCCTGCAAGATCAACAAAAGACATGCAAAAATTTTTAAGTCAGCACTCTCAGTAAGCAACGAATTTTCATTTTAACAATGAGAGTTACAGTACTTCTCACAGCCCACACCTTCTTTCAAACTGAAGGTAAAATATTTTAAAAGTTGTGTTTTTTTACTTTGCTAGTTTGGCAATTGTCTAGCAGGAAATCACTAAACATCATCAACTACCAACCAGATACTTTTCCTAACCATCAGAGGTGAAGCTGGGGTTAGTGCCCTGGCAAGCTACTTATGACTAGAATAACAACCATTTTCAAAAGGGATTATTGCCACTATGAACCACCGTCAAGTATCTGTAACAGCAATTCTCAATTAAGGAACAAATAGGACTCAGCGTCTGTGCTCTGATCATGCAGTTAATACCTGACTCCTCCTCAATCAAAATAAAAGTGGGATTTAACATGCAGATTGATTTTTGCAACAGTTTGTGTTACCATTCATGCTTAATCATTTATTACAGAATTTAACAAATAATGGTCAGCTATAGTGGCAAAAACTTCAATTTGCTACATTTTATTAACCCTTAAGGCTATTCCAGCATTTCCCCCACAGTCAACAAACTGCTTCCAGGAGGTTTTAGGGTTAACATCTTCCACTGACAGCATGCTATAAACCCAGCAGAGGCAATAGCTCTACCTTTCAACTTCTATTTTTATTTCTACATTTCAAATGCAGCATAATAGAGATGTTTAGCATATTTCTTATATTATAGACAGAATACTTTGTAAAATATTCCATCTGTGACAGGGATGATCACATTAGAGTTTATTCCTCCTCCAGTACACTGGGAACATTGCTTTTTCCTGCCCTTTTTCTCACCAGCAAACCCTTACATCCTTTATCCTTGGTGATGGCAACTCACCAGGTGGGGCCAAAAGCCGAGGTAGTGACCATGCTCCCAGCACCTCTGCACCTCCCACTCTGCCCTGGGGGTCTGGGTCCTGGCAAAGGACAGGGACAGCTCTTGTCCCATCTGACCAGCACAGTGCCAGGGGCAGCCAGGAGGAAAGAGGCAAGAAATAATCTTGTTCTTTCTCACCTATGCATCACCAAAAATTGTTGGCTATGGTCATTGGACCCACCAAGCATAGCAAGAAGCCAAACTTCACTCTTAAAAGCTCCTTCTTACAGAAATCTTAACTCAGTATCCATTCTTTTTACCCACAAATAATTGTGTCTAAATTTGGGAGGACTTAAACTAAATAATTGTTCATATTGTATGAAGAAAATGCCCACTTGGGCAACCACCCCCACACACAGTTTACAAATCCCCACTGTTAGGAGTGGTGGCACTGTGCTGCCTCACGGGAAGAATGGGCTTGGCTGGGCTCAGGAGGCTCCTTGGGGTCAGGTTGAAATTGCATCCATCACTGCAGGACACAGCTCACTGCACTGCAGACTCTCCCACCTTTACTGTGTTACACCTGGCAGGGACCCAGGAGAATCTCATGATGACTTGAGAAGGGAATGGCATCTCCTTTCCCCAGGTATCAGGGGAAAGGTGGGAGCAAAGCCCATGATGACTCAAAGAGAAGCTACGAAGGCAAACCAAGCTAACAGAATGGATCCTTCTCCTTCCCCAGACCCTCCCAGCCACAACTGAGACTTTCTCTTAGAAAGGCTGTGGTTTTCCTCACATTTGGATCTGGTGTGAAGCTGCTCAATGGTGTACTTAGAGAACAAATTACAAATAGCTGGCTTCTTTTTATGAATTCAAAGAACAGGTTTAAAGCTGCTCAGAAGACCTATTTCTTCTTTCAGTTTTCACAGAGCTTTTATTAAAAATCTATATCCTGCTTGGAAGATGTGAAAAAGAGACAGTAGAAGCTCTATGGTATTTTGAACCTAAAGAGCTAAGATGTTCTTTGGTTTAGCAGAGCCCTGCATCCACATCCCCACTAAAATCCAAAATAAATTTTGGACTCCACTTGCTTTTTGGATTTTGAACATTTAAGTTACAGGCAGGTAATATTTCCACCATTTCCATTTTGTAACTCTAATGCTGAGTCTTTTTTTCTTTTCCTGGAATCAGAGGTTTCAATTTACATTTAGGATTCCAGGAGCTGGGACACCAAGAAAATCTAAAACCGGAAAAAGACATGAGATTTTTTAATATCAAAGGCTGCTTACTTCAAACTATATATTTTTGGGTTCACAGTCATACCAAATAAATTATTAAGAAAGTAATTTTTAAAAATATCCTTCCCCAATCATCTCTTTTTCTAGATCAGTCTGATGCCTGCTAACACACCATCCTAAACTTAAATAGTTTTAGGAATGTAATTTTTTCTTAATATTCACAAGGGCAGCTCACAGTCTCTCACTAAAGCAAAGTATCTACTCTTTTATTACTCCAATTTTTCATGTTGCCTTTGTATTTGATGGGTACAGCTGCAAGTAAAAGACCATTATCTTAAGAGAGTTATACTCTCATTCAATGACACATTAAACATATTCTCTTTTTCAACTGAATTTTATTTTAGTGTAAGTGAAAATAATTGAAAAACCACCAGTATGTGTTTATTACTCTGATCACCTATTTAAAAAAACCGTGGAAATTACTCATGAATGAGTGGAACAGAACTACAGGATAAAATATTTTGGTTCAGATGTCTTCTTACAGCCCATACCATATAAGCTACTAAAAGAACCCCAAAATACATGTATCTAGACAGATTGAAGTAATTTATCCATTTTTATCATGAGAAAGGTGAAAATAAATAAAATAATTCTTCCCTGTACAGAAAAAGTATTTAATATTTTATTTACAGTAGCAGAAGTCCAAAGAAGAAGCACTTACTCCTAATTTTCTTGTTAAAATAATCCAGATTTTCCAGTTAACAAACAAATCCAAAACACCTGAGAGTTAATTTGTGTGATTTTTTTCCTTAGGGGATTAGTGAAACCTTTTGAACTTTTTCCATTCTTCTACATTTCTCATCATACCCCATTCTGGCTTAAAAAAAAAAACCAAAACTTTTATTAAAAATACATATCTTTCTAATGGATAAACATTTAAGGCAGCAGAGTCACCCTGAGCCTTTGAACAGACCCCTTGCACTCCTGGTGACATTTATCACCACTTCACTCACATGTGTCACAGCAGTGTGAGGACATCTGAAGGCAGAGGAAAGGAGCTGTGAATTTGTGTGTGCTAAAGGGTTTCCTGCTCCAGGCTCCCTGCTGAGGCCCAGACTCCAGGGGTGAGGAGCTGACTTGCTCAGGTGTGTTTGCAGGCTCCCAGAGCACGAGGGAGGGATGCACACTCAGCAGTCAAGGGATGTGCTTGCTGCCTTGCCAGGCCATCCCCAGTCCCAAGCAATGCTCATCCTCAATGCCAAAGGATCGTTTTCTACCTTCTAATTTTTCACATTCAGAAACTTGTCATTTTTCCAATCACATTTCAGTTTATAGGAACACATGAAGTTACCTGTGGTGCATCTAGAATCTGTGCTTAGCTGTTTCTCTTCTTTCCTGTCCATAAACATCTGTTCTTCCCCTCTGTCCTTATCTAAGATAAGCAGCTTCAGTTTACACACTCAATACCTGGCAAAAGCATAGTCTGGAAAATTAATTCTTGAAAGGATTAATATCTTTTTCCCCTCTCCTCACAAGAATGTTTCTGCTTCTATAGACAACATGTTCCGCTTTGCAGACAGAGGGGGCACTGCCTGCTCTGGCAGGACCATTCCTCTTCCATACAAAAGGAAAACTGCACACAGCCCAGTGCAGGAATTATTCTAATCACCAAAGTAACATGCTCTGTCATATTGATGTATAATGCCTTCTGCAGGCATTATGATATGTTTAGGGAGGTTTTTTCCATATTCTCAATTTTGCTATACCAGCCTGGCCATTTGAAAATAAAGGAAGTCTCTGCCACCCATTTAGACTAATTTTTAAAAGCATATTTTACATGGAGTTGAAATTACATGCAAAGGCTTGTCCTTCAAATGCAGTTAAATAAACTAGGGTGAAAAACCTCTCCTTGCCTGCCCTTGATTTCATGGTACAGCGCAATGAAAACCCTTGCAAAGAGGCTCTGAGTCCTGAAGGTGCTCATTTCACTCTACCCCACAGAAGCATCCTATGAGTGCGAGAATCAGTAATTTTCCCCTTGAGGAGTCAGATAAATCCCTTTCCTTCTAAATTTGTCAAAGGTTTCTTCCCTACAGTTGGCCTCCCATGTCACACATGGACTCATCTGCTTCTTGATTGCCCAGTCCAGGAGCATGAACAAAATCCATTCAGCCACTTGGATAACTGAAGAGCAACCAACTTTATATTATGCAATGGCAGGGAAAAAATGGTCTAACTTTCCCACCCCTTATTTTAAGAAAGGTGGGGTCTTCTGGCCTTCACAGTACTCAACCTGACTGTTATTTCTACAGCCATGGACTTGGCCATCGAAGCAGCTTTAAATTTTCATCCTCAGGACCACATTCATTCACTCTCACTTCATCCAAACATACACAGTGGTCCATTTTACAAAATTAGTAGAAAGAAAAATATGCAGAGAGAACAGGAGAAACAGCATAAACTAAAGCCAGACACAGTGAGGCAGCAAAGGGAAATAAAAGCTTGCTACAATGAGGAGAATAAGAGGTAAGAAAGCTGAGGGAGGGCAAAAGAAAGGTTAAAGTAAGATGAAATGAAGCTAAGGGAAAGAAAAACATAATGAATAGAAATAACATTTTAAACCTGAATACAAGACAAACTTTGGCAGTGTCATATGTGCAACCACAAATTGCATTATAAAACCTATTTTAATGGGGGATAGTGAGCTGGACACTGCTGACACCATAGTCTGCTCTTGAAGCTCAGTTGTTCAGAGGCTAAAACTATGTAATTCATATATAGGAAGAAGGCAAAGTGGGAAAACTGTATATCCAGATATAAAAGATAAGAACTGACTTTGCTAATGTCAATGTATTACCTAAAGAAAAGTTATGTAACCTCATCATTGCTCAAATAAACAAGCAAGTAGCAAAGCTGGTTATTACAGCTTGCTAAGGGAGAATCGCCTCTATTTATAAATTTCAAAAAGGAAATGTAAGTTTTTAGATGTCCTTTCTCCATTGGTTTAGGGGGCTTTTAAAACTGAAAATAGAACATTAAACTTGGACTGTCCCACTTTCAAAGTTGGAGTTATGTGGTCCATCTCCCCACACTGAGTACTCTCTCAAGTAAGAATTTGCAATCTCTCTCAGTAACTGAAGCAAAGATTTTTGCTTTGATAATGATTGGTGAATTTCAAATAGTTTGGATAAGCAAACCCCAAAAGTTCAAAATGAATATTCAGATTTTGTTACACAGCATGGGTCTGCAAATTGAGGATAGAAATCTCAGATGATAGCTATCTTAGATCTCCTCCAAGATCCTCCGCATGCCCTAGTTATGTCTAAGCAGGAAATAACACAAAAAACACCAATATATTTAGTTTTGAAATGCAGAGTTGTTCTGAACATTCAAAACAAAAATACTGAGGGAGAAGATTCACTGAGAAATCACAAATTTGCAGCTAGGCTCGCTTCATAATGGGCCCATCCCTATTCTTCCTACATTCCTTAAGCAGTGTATCGTTTGTAATTCCTGAAACAGGCAGTCTCCCACCTGCAGGGAGTCCCACTGGTGACTCATCATTGCCTGGCAGAGAAATGCCTCTGCATGCTCACACCCACTGGTGACCTTGCTGAAAGGTAGAACAGTGCAAACCCAGGACAGCACCAGGTCCAGTTCTGCATCTCTGCAGGGCTCAAGCACTAGCCTTGCACAGGTCACTCCTGCCCTGCCTGGCAGTGCCCAGCTCAGCAGGGATGCCACTGCTCATGGGCAGCAGGGCCAAGCTGGCAGGCACAGGGACATCCTCCCCCACCAGGACCCTTCACTAGATTCCCATTTTAGCTGTGCCATCATAACTGAGCTGGAAGCAATGCAATTGCATTGACGGAGCCAAAATTCCAAAAAGTGCTATGTGTGAAGCGGGAGTACCCATTTGCAGAGGAAATGGCAGGATAACAGCAGCCCAGCACAGCTCATGGCTGACTCCTGCCCTGTGGCAGCTGTCACTAATGCCACCCTCCAGCAGGAATCCTCCTCCCTCTCTGAAAACACTGTCTCTTCTAAATAAGACTGTGGGCAATTGCAAATATTTTTCTGGGATTCATTTATTCACCAGGCTCTCCAAGTCTGTGTAAATGATCATAATTTACTTGAAACGAATTGGAAAAAAATAACAAACAAGCAAAGCACTTAACCCAGTGCTCTAGCTCCAGGAACACATCACTGTATTGTTATCTTTCCCCTCAGAAAGCTTCCACCATGTATCACCTCCAAGGACAAACATTTTGGTGGAGGGAGAAAGTTCACAGCATGCCATCAAAGTTAGAGATTTGTTTTTGCTCACATTATGACTTACACATTTCACAAAATCAACAAACAATTTACGCTGTTTCAGATATGGATCTTTTCCATCTCAATGGGACTTAATTCCTTCAAGCTGAAAAAGGAAGCCCAAAAAAAACCAGAATAACTAAAGTGACATTATAGAAAATATAGCCTGAGGCTGCCAATATTTTTCTGTGCTGTTGTAGGAAAGACTGCATTACTGAGCTACACCAAACGCCATTTCCAGCAAAAACCTTTCCTTCTTCTTTGCTGCCATGAGGATTACATTACACAGCACTGCACTAAGCCCATTTATACAATTCTACTTTTTTAATCGAGCTATAAAAATAATCAGCTCAACTTCTCATACTAATCAAAGAAATATTAATACAAGGTACTAACTAGTCATATGCTGTGAGATTTTCTTCTATGTGCTAAATATGAGAGTAATAAAATTTATGCTTTCCATAAGTTGCAAGAAATTGTGTTTTACTGCAGAAAGGTAACATCAAAAATAATTACTGTTATAAATATACAGCAAAATACAGTCACACTTTACATATATCAAGGTTTTATGTGAAAAACTTAACAAAATGCCAGCTGCAGTATGGTTTTCCTTTTTTTTTCAGATGTACTGCATAAAAATCACTTTTACTAAAAGAATGCAGAAAAAATTGTTCACAATAAAAATCTTTAGAAATATAGGTAGGTTTTCATTTAATGAAACTATCCACACAGTAAAAAGGGGCCAAATTAGTCTAAGTCTCCCCAGACAAGGAAAATTCTGTTAAAAAAAATTATTATGGTGTGTACTTTTTGGAGATAACAGTATTATATGGGGCTTTCCTCCCTTTTGAATCATGAGTTTTGTAATTTGCATGCTACTTTACCAGTATTATTTTAAATTCTTCCCTCCCCATCTTTCCAGCATCTCCTTTCATTAGGAAGAGAAATCAATTTTATTACCAAATCCCTTCCCTGTAGGCACTACATAGCACTGCATTATATACTTTATTTTCATGAATCAACACATTTTCTTCTAAAAATTAGTCAAGTGCCTTGTCCCACTGTGCTTCATATTTGAAAGCTGCCTAAATTTCCACCCCACAGCTTCTCAAGATCAGTGTGTAATTATTTCTTTTTGTGCTAGAACTATCTTTTATGTACAAATCCTCCTATGTGCGAGACAGCAACTGTATTTCCTCTCAATTTTCTATTTTACAGAGTCAGACAAATCAAGGATTTTAATCTCCCCTCATAAAATAGTCTCTCCCTTCCCCCAGGCATTTTAGAAACCTGCCTAGGCTCCTAAAACAGTTTGAATTTACTTTTCTTAGCATATATGACGACAGTGGCAGAGATTTTTGTGTGTTATACTTTACACATACCTTACACCAAGCAGCACTGAGGCTCCCTTGCATGGGAAATGTACTTCCTTATACTGCCAGATGATCCATGCAAGAATCAAATCTGCCCACTTTCCACAGAAGTCTCATTTTGGTGCCTCAATTATCTTGTGATTAGCACTCCCATGCCTGTCCAGCCTCTCCCTGATACGAGCTCCCAAGTGCACGACCCTTCACTTCTGACAGCAGTCTGTCATCCCCCTTGCACTATTTTCCAACTCATGGGCTCATCCCATTTCTTCTAAATGAAACAGTCCTCAGCATAATCCTTCTGGTAACTTATGTCATCAAGAGATTTTTTTCCCAGTGTTGTTGCTTTGTGGTACAGTCGGTAAAGGAAACATTTCCTAAGATGGATCCCACAGTCAGTCCTTGGGAAATCCTTTGGTGACCTCCAACCCATCCTCCAGCTCCAATTTTCCTTCTAGTTAATTTTTTCATTCTCTTTTACCTCCTACTCATTCATAATTCTTATGTTAACAAATCTCTACACAGCAGATGAAAAATACAGTATTTTACTCAAGCCCATGTGGATATATCATTACTTCTTTTGTTTAGAAAATTAGCTTAGCTGTTTTTTCAACTAAAGGTATCAGCTTAGTCAGGCATGACCTCCTTGTGGAGGTCCTACATTGTATCTTAACTACCATGTTTTGTGTCATTTGCTTATTCTTTCCTTAAAATCTCTCATTTTTTGTAGAAAATTTTACATTCTATTGAGATTACAGTAATGCTCTTTAATGGAGTCATTTTTTTTCCAATTTAAGTACTATTTTTCCTTTATTTCCCCAGGTAATAGCAACTGATGTGATATATTTATTAAAAGTACTTGCTTTTGGAATTGAAATATTTTGCAAGTTCTTGAAGTGGATGATATGGTCTCTTCTGATTGAAACAATTACATAATTTAAGTTTTGCTTCCCCCTGGAGGTAAAAATTTCCATTTCTGCATAATCATTCCTATTAGATGCCCTGCATTTGTCCCAGGGTCAATAGAATCATTGGAATATGAGGAGTGCTACCTATTACATCTAAAACCCATCCATCTATATTACCACTAATGTCAAAATTCTAATTTTTTTCCACTGACTGCATTTCCATTCTTCTTTACTTTTTGCAATTTTTATTTTTAGAAAAATGGTTACATCTTTGTTAAATAGCTTCTTAGACATTTACAATTCATTCTCATGTTTTCTGATTTTTGTGGTACAGTTCTCTGTATAAGCCAATCCTCTTTCCATTGCTTTCAGACTCCTTGCTTATGCTTAATACTATTTTTAGGATGATTATACTATGAAACATGGGGATCTGTTTTACAATGTATCTCAATTATATATTTTTATTATTTCTAACAGTTTTTTTGAACCTTGGGCTAAGGATGACATTCATACCTGCCTTATATAGTAGTCCCTGCGCTTTTTATTCCAGATTAATTAACTGCTGCCTGCAACTTCTCAAATATTTGTCCACTGGAAACCTTACAGACCTATGTTGATTTCTGAGTCATTCTTTCCCTGAACTTATTCCCATCTACCCTTGGATTACTGTGACACCACCTCAGTAATGCTTTCATCTTAGTTTTTCTTCCTTTTTTTTTCCTTTATTTATGAAGGTTCTATTTTCATCCCATCTTCCCTTTCTCAAAGCTTTATGCCCTTAATGTGTGCGGACTGATTCTACCAGACCCAACTGATTCTACTTGCCAATACAGCCTTCCTGGACACATTGCCATTTTTTGGATAAATTTCATTTCCCTTTGGCATAGATAGCTTCCATGCACCTCCCTGGATCCTTACATTGATGCAACAACAATTCCACAATTCACACTGACCTCGCCCAACTCTCTGCCAGACGAGATGGGATTCTTTTCATAACTGAATCTTCATGTCAAAATTTTTACCAACAATGGAGCTAGCTTTTCCTTGCTGGCTATCGTCTCATAATATTGTTCCTTTATCCACTTTGTAGTCTCATTTGTCCAATTTTAATTTCTCTGTGCCTTCAAGGCTTGTACAGGCATCACATGGGTCTCTCTTGCACTTTCTCCTGTGTCCCATTTCATCAATTTAGAACTATTCTCATCAATCCCACAAAATGAGGAAGCTGCATATTGTCCACCCACTGACAATGACCTTAATTTGTTTCTGACATATAATAATGAAACTGCCTGAAACTTTCTTGCTTTCAAATCTTCTCTAGGGATGATGTACTGAACAGATCTATTGGAAATCATCTCAGCTCTCACCTGTGTCATTCTCCATTTTTTTATGGTCTTTGTTGATCCACTCCAACAGGAGTATCACAGTCATTCTTCACTCAAAATAGCATTTGTAAGAACTTTTCCCATTCTTCTCCTGTTTCTTTTCAGGTTCAAGTATCTCATGCCCTTACAAGCAGCAAACATTTTACTCTCCAGATCCCCTTTTGTGTCTGCATCTGGTCTCTGCAGGTAATCAATAATTATCACAATCTAAACTCAACACATGCTTTAATTTTTATTAGACATCCATCTGACATGCAGGAACTCACTTGGATGCCTGTGCTCACAGGTTTTTTAAAATTTCCTTTTGTAATTTAACGCACCTAAAATGCTGACAACAGGAGAGAACAACACTGAATAATTTTAAAGCAATGGTCTATTAATATACAGTACTTACTATTGTAATGCATTACAATACCATCAGACAGATTCACAGCCCAGCCAAAAATTCTTAACCTCTTTACTTCTCTCAGTTTAGTGTCTCTGAGTCCAATTACAGTCATCTATCAGTACTGTTGTAAAGTAAGCCAGATCTCAAACCACCCCTTCAATGCAGTCTAGACTTTACTAGAAGGAATTAGCAGTATGATCCCAAAGCTTTCTCCTATCTCTTGTTTCCCCAATAATTTATAATGAGAAGACTTTCATGAAACCAGAAGAGCTGTCTTTAGATGCATTATGCTAAATTTTCCAGAGACAACATTTATAAGGCAACTTGTACCATACTGAAAATACCAGAACTTCACCATAGCAGGAAGGAACATGCTCCTTCCAAATATTCATTTATTTTAAAGTCAGCATTACAACATTCACTAAAGTGTACTCAGGGAGACTGAATACCCATTTTATTTAGCTGAAGCAGTTTTTAAAAGATGAAAAGAATATTCTCTAGCATGTCTCACAGGATGCAATTCCTTTAACAAATGGCGCGTCTGGATTTAATAAATGGACACATTTCTTTATAAACTGCAGAAACAGTTAAAAAAGGCTTTCTTTGGAGTCAAAAGTGTTGGAAAGAAGGTGGAAGAAATAACAGAACCTTTTAAAGATAATGTTTAGATTACGATGTTAAGATGAAGTCATTCATAAGATACAAGCATACTATTAGATTAATTTAGCTACAAATTTTAAACCTGATGTTAGAGACAGTAAATACCCACTAAGCCAGAGCATGTTATATTATTGTGACATTTTGAGCACGCTGATATGTTGCTGGTCAATGTTATTTACTATCATTACGTACACACCTGCTCAGCAGCCACATCCAATAAAGCATTAGTGTCCTCATCACAGCTCAGCCTTGCAGCTCATCAGGTCCTCACATGAGGCTGTGGCAAGTTGGACAGGCTGCAGATGGAACTCCCTGCTGCCCACGGGACACAGAGACATGGCCTTGCATCCCTTGGCTGGTGAAATGGGAGTGGTGCAGCTGCCAGAAGGTACCTGGCTGAGGAAATGTGCTCTCCAGCTCCTAACCTGTCCAGAGGGCTGCAACAGGGCTAATTACACACAGCAACAGGGCTAATTACACACAGCAACAGGGTGCTCAGCCTCCCTGCCAATGGCAGATGAAGGGTGCCCCAGCTCCTACAGATGGATGGAGGTGAGAGCAAAACCAGACAGATAAATAAGGAATTGCATTACTCTTACTGTGCAAGAATTTTCTTAAGGCTAGGAGGAGCCATAAATCTTGTTTGTTATCAAACCAAACCTAAGCACTCTGTAGCCTGTATATTGAGTGAATATATGAGTGACCAGTTAAATCTACCAGTGCAAGTCACTCTTCTTCCTCTCCTTACAGCTGGCTGTCTCACATATCAAGACACATCAAAAAACTGATGAACATATCTATGAATATGGACTATGACTACTCAATAGAACTGCTGAATATACATCATTTTAGTTTAGCAGAATCTTGTGATAATTAAAAATATTTATGACAATGTTTAGTACCAATGCAGATAGAGTGCAATTCATACTGATTGCATCACCCAAACCCACTATCTTCTTTGGTTCTTTGGGGTTTTTTGCTCTGTTGGAAATTCAGAAGAGCTCTGACAGTTTCACACCACTTCCCTTCTGAAAAAGTGTATAAATACTTTGTGTAGCTATCAAGGGACTTAAAAATGCTGCTGATTTTACAAGGCTTGCCTGTGCAAAGATCACATAATATAAGTGGCAAGAATGCTTCCTTTCTTTACCTCAAGTCTATGTAAGACCTGTTTCAGGGAACTAATAAAGTAAAACAGAAAAGCTCAGAGCTCACACATACTTCTTTCAATCCTTGGAAATATCTAATCACAAAATTAAAGCTGCAGTACTTGGAACTTGTTTTGAAGTTACTGAATGTATTCTTTTGAAAATCACTGAAGACTAAAAAGGTACTTATATCCATTTCTGTACAAGTAATTTTATGGTAATTTAAAAAAGATCTTATACAGTATTTTTATCATCCTCAACAGAAGTCTTATCAGATGTTTATTCAGTTTTTCCATTGAAAATATCAGTAATGTCTGCATCTATATCACCTTTCATTTAAAAAATTCAGAATCCTTTACAAAGGCTTCAAGTATTTTAACCATATATCATCATGGTGAAAAGAAGACACAGATTTTGCCACCAATTCTGACTTGTTCAGAATTCAGCTTCTAAAGAAGCTCCTAACACAAACCTCATCCCCTTCCTTTACAGCACCTTTAATCCACCAAGGAAGCCTTGACCCAAAAGGCACCAGTGGCGTGACTGAGGTAAGGGAGTCCTGGCTGTTCCATCCATAGACACAGGTTGGGTCTATAGTCCCCCTTACAAAACACATGTATTTTAAACAAATCTTTTGATCAGGGATCCTCAGTCCTGGCAATGACCAGATTGCCATTCCACACTGACACTGCCCACAGGTCAGGCAGTGGCCACTCCATCATGTCTTGATGGCAGCTGCAGCAAACATATGCATAGAAAATGGTTCAAACTCTAAGTGGACCTATACCTGCTCTTAATGACTTCTAAGCAAACATACAGATGAAAATCATAAACAAATTTACTTAGAATCTTTTTAGAGGATTAAGAAACTCTTCTTTAGAAATAGTCCTGTCACAATCTACAGGATTTTCATCTCATATGTTAGCTTTTCTAATGATGCAAGAATATCCAGTACCATCAGCTGGCTGCATTTCCTTACTGCTACAGAATGCAGTGTGCTCCTGGAGAGATAAGGACACTTGGGTAAATTCCTCTCATATCTCTCCAGAACAGTGTCTGACAAACTACTGAATGCCTGGGCTCATTGGCCACACATCTTATTGGCATCATTTTAAAATGGTCAGTAAATATTGGATNACATTTTATCAGAATTATTATATGAAATAAATAGATATATGTTCTATAGGATATAAAGATATGAGCTATTGCATGCCATTGAGCAGCACAGAACAGCTCCAGCTGTCAGGAATGTCAATGTACTGATAAGCATTACAGAACTTTTTGAGGAAGATAAAAACCAACTGGTTTTAGGACTGTGAGCTTAAACATGCTGTGATGAAGAGTGAAAATTAAGACTGCACCTGCTATTTTCTACCAGTGTTTTCACAGAGGGCTTGGGAAAATCTCTATCATGTCATCTGGAATAAGGCTTGTGCTTATGGACAGAACAGAGACTAAAGAAAAAAAATCAGTGCTTTTAGCTGTAACTTGTCATTTAAAATTTAACTCCTGTGTTACTATGGAGAGGAAAACACAGAAATCATTATTAAACTGGTACTGTAGTTCACCTCTGTGGATCTTCATGGGTCAGCTGTGATGGGGGCAATGTTCTGTACCATGCACTGGGGAAGCAGCCTGGAGCCTCACACATTTTTCTCCTAAGACTTTTGGCTTTGCACTGGTGGAAATTTCCTTCTTTTGACAAAACATGATTTTCTGCATTTTCAGTGATTAGCTGACTAAAAAAGAAATTAAAAGGCACTCCATTTTTGACTTGAAAAATTACAGTTTTCATTCAAGGCTGAACAGGAATTACTAAATACAGAAGATGACTACAGGCCACCATTTTTATCTCTGGATGCATAGCTTAGATTTAGCACATGAGTAAAAGGAGAGATCAAGGCTATTGCCACTGGTATTCAGTCCTTGAAACAGGAGGATATTGCTAAATGAAGCTCATAGATGATTTCAGGGAGTAGCTCCATGGCATCCAGGGTGAGACAGCAACTCCTAACACCCCCAGAACAAGCAACAACATCAGCATTAGTGTTAGAGGGGGTCATGTCAAAGGCACCCAAGGGGATTTCGTGCAACTAGGAACACCACTGAAATCTTTAATTTATACTCCGTTAAAATAACTTGCCAGTCAAGCAGGAAGGGATTATTTTGTCTGTTACAAACCACCCAGCTAACAGGCAGCAGCTGCCCTGATACTGTATATCACTATTCCCTAATTTCACCAGTTGTGAAGGCAAGCATTGCAGTGGGTCATTACACTTAAAATACATCATAACGAGTTATTACACATTACAACGAGTCTCTAGAACTCCATCATAATTTTCTAGCAAAGACTAGTTTGTAAGAATGTGGAAAACAAACAAAATATTACATAAGCTAAGCTTCTCTTTGCTATGTTTTTTTATATATTAGGACAGAGTGGCATCTGAATAAAAGTATCTTTCATGGGGAAATACTGTATGGTTGATCAGCCTCTTAACTCCCTTAAAAACGCAGAATTAGATTACTTGGCACAAGTATTGTTTGCACCTCTAATTACATGCAGTGATACACGTCAGCTTGATGATATTAAAAAAAAAAAAAACAAACCCCAACCAAACAACACACTATAAACCAACACTTTGTCATCGGCAAGTCAGCTCTAGTTACACTTCTTTCCTACTTAAAACTACCTCCTGAGCAGCTAATTCCAGTCAGATATTTACTCAGCAATAACCATGACCACTGTGTCTCCCAGAACTGCCCTGGGAGCTCAGGCAGAGGACTCGTGTAGAGGTACACACGTGCACTTGCACAAGCATTACAAAGGATGCTCTGGTGCCAGAACCTATTTAAACCACTAAAGGCAGTACAATTTAAACCATTTGCTTGATCCTGAAGGACTCCTGAGGTTGTGTAGTGATAGCTTTTCATATTGTTAGTCTGATTTGCCCAAAAGCTGCAGCTCTGCCCCACACCAAGGCTCCTGCCCAGCCATGGAGCATGCAAACCATTGCAGAACACAGGCCTGTGAGCTACAGAGCCCTGCAAAGGAAGAGGTTAGTTAGTTCCAAAAGGTCAAGATGGCATTCAAAGTGATACTTCCCTTATTCAAGCATGAAGAATAGGAAACATAATTACCTGAACTGCATTCAAATGGTAATATGAGAGGTAATTCAGCACAAAGATAAACTGAATCCTGTAAGTGCATACATTATATAACAATGGGAAACACAGAAAGGTGGTGGATGAACCTCAGATAATGACAATGTGCACAGGATCAGTAGGAAAAGCAAACTGCACAGTGAGATGTGCAGGCTGGAAAATGGCCAAGTGTAACATGTGAGTTTGCATGGCTAGTGCATGAACTGAGTTCATGATTTTAATATTGCCTGGAATGTCCAGCATGTGAATGAGGTAATTTATCACGCATTCAAGGCTTCATTGAGAAATCTGTACCACAAATTATAACTTATAGATCAGCATAAAATGTGGTGAAGGGAAGCTAGACTTTGGTCTCAAATGGCTGGATTAATTTAAACCCCTTTAGGTGCTATTTGATCACCCTCACTAGTGATATACTTAGTATTTAGCCTCTGCTCTAATGAAATCGATATTTGAGAGAGAAAGAGGTAATAATCTCCTAGTTCTGTCAACCATATGAGTATGGGGAGAGAGGGACCATCTTCAGATAGGCAGAACATCCTTGGGAGAAGACAAATCTGCAGTTTCAAAAGGAGGTGATGCACCTTCCAGGTGATAGCCACGATGCATCCAGGCAGCACAGCTGTCTGTGAAGCTTGCCTGTTAGCCAGGCAGTGCCTGCACCTCACACAGCAGGGTTGCCCTTACACCTTCTCTGCCTAAACCTCTTCTCCCATGTCTTCTAACAAGAGGTGCTTAGAAAATTTAACTTCAAACAATTAATGAAGTCTATCTATGCCACATCTAGATGCTGCAGATGAATCTGTGAATTGGAAGATAGAAGGCTGAGGAGAGGTCTCCAAAATTTTCACTGCTCAGGAAGTTACTCATATGCTGAAGCTGCAGCAAGGGCCTTAGCATGTTCACAGACTCAAAGTATGAGGCTCAAGATAAATTATATCTAGGCTAGGATACAACCTCAACCTATGTCAACAGGAGATGGTCATCATAAAACTTATTTCCCAGTAACAGTACAACTTTGCCTGTTCTTAAATGTCTGGATACTAGCACCCTGACTGTGTTCAGCCAGCTAGCTGTGCATTCCAGATGTTTTGATTTTTCATGTATTTGTAGC